>JARJDX010018461.1:0-15376 GCA_030264735.1 Gymnusa sp. GC000175 | reverse complement strand
GTAAAGTGAAAATTATACCATATCTGATGGCCTGGGAGGGTTTGGTTACAAAATACCACAAGAACCACGGAAATGAGTTCTGGATTCACCCCAAGACTGAAGCATACATCCAATCACTCGTTCTGAAGATGTGCATATCATTCGACCGAAGAGGAGGATGGCCACAATGAAGCTTGTGAGTAAGATTACAGATGCATCGGCAGAGGTGAAGCCTGATATTATTCGAGAATCTTAGTTAACTATCTTATTAAAACTTACGTTGATAGTTTTACTATTCAGATAAAAATGCAATCAATCATACATTTGTTCATAATGTTTAGAACATTCTAGTGCATATTTGATAATTCGAACAACAAATAACCAGGTTCATCGAAAATATTAGAAATATTTCAAAATTTGATTTAATATTATGGATTAATCAATAAGTCTTGTTGATTGCAAAGATATTTTATGATTATAAAATTCTAACTAGAATCTCTAAGAATAGAAGATTAATATTAAAGACCAAGAATGAGGAAGCTGATGATCCCGTATGAAGAACGGATAACTTGAAAGATGGCTGAAAATAAAAGCATTCAAAAATCTAGCTCTTAAAAATATGTTCTAAGGCACTAAAAGGAATAGTGTGGCGACAGTTTACACAAAAAAATATAAGAAGATTAGGAATACTATGCAATGCTGAAATATATATGAAATTAGAAATATTGAGGATGAGCATATCATTTTAGTGAAAAAGAATATCATTGAAGAGGATGGCGTTGAGTATGAAAAAGCGGAGAGAATCTGATGCAAGAAGAGGAAGAAAATCCTACAGCAACCAAAAAGAAAAGTGTTCAAAACTAACCCTTAAATATATTATTTAACTAATATTGATTGAAGATGCTGATAGCCAATTAGAGAAACAGCTAACTTGCAAGCCTAAACTCAAATCTGAGTTAAAACACCCATTAAAAAATTTTTATTGAATGTTATAAGATTTCGTCTGAGCTTGAGTCTGAAATAGAATCTGCCTCTTCAATGTCTATTTCAAAGTCATTCGGCTCAACAACTATGTCTGAAACTTTAAAAGAATCTTTATACAAAAAGTTTCTTTTCCTTTCACTATCGCGAAAAACAGCAACGAGACTATCAAACCCCATTTTTTCAAATTCCTGGATAATTTCTTTGAATTCCTTTTCACTTTCAAACTTAAAGCCCCTATCAAATAATAGAGCAAGAAAATGTTTGAAAGTTTTGATTTTCAGTCTCAAACAATTTTGGGTGAAACTAATAAAATTTTTGTCAATATCGCTAAATGCCGAATCAAGCAAGCTTCCCACTTCCTCTTTAACAATAGAATTCATATCATACTCGTACGCTATGAAAAACTCGTTAATCAAGAGCAGGATAATTCTATGGTTAAATTCGTATTCAAAACAATGAATCATTTTAATGAATTTTATTGCATTTTCAAAATTCGAAGATAATTTTTTAAAAATATCAATAAAATTTGCTGAATCAAGATGGCTGAGATTTGAGTTTATGAAATGGTAAAGACGATCTTTCATTTCAATAACAAGGTCTGATTTGAAGCATAATTTAATCAGATCAGCCATTAAATCCTCAGAAAAATCAGTTTTGTTGATAATTAAACCTTCAAAAACGATTGAGAGATATTTCGGTGCCTTGCTTTGAAATTTAAACAAAAAAAGTTCCATGATCTTTTCAACAAAATTAGAACTTACGTCGGGAAAATATTCGAATAGAATAGAAGATATCTTCTCTAAGGCCTTTTCGATTTTCCCATCATTGCTATATGAAATCGCCTGTTTAATTAATTCTACCTTTTGTAGATCGGAAAATGTAAATTTTGAACAAATCTTTTCAAAAAAATACAATTTCTTCTCATACTTTTCAAATACAGTCTCGGAGTTAAATAAATGAAGGAGCAGTCTGAAACCCAATTCATTCTCATGGACATATGAAATAATGCTTGAATTTCGAACCTGATCAACCAACCTAAAAATTATATCGCTCTTTTGCATATGATCCAAATTTTTTGAGCAAAGTACCGTTTCAAGAATGTTTATCATAGAAGGCACATTGACCACTTCAAGAATACTCGAAAATGAGTCTGGATCGATTGATTCATAGTATTGCATATCAAATTCATCTTTACCCGAAAATGTAGAGCAGAATTTAAATCTTTTAATAAAAAGTTGTATTTTAGCGTTGATTTCACAAGTCTTTTGAACCTTTTGAATAAACTCATTTGATATTGGCTCTGTTATTCCCGTCTCTAAGAGTTTATTTATTATTCTGAAATGACCAACTTCATTTTCTTGCAAAAAATTCACCAGGAATTGAATTTTGGAATCGGAAAGCCTTTTGAAAAATTTTATCGACTGACTGAAAAATTTGATAGCAGGGGAAAATATATCGGTTTTGCAGTAAGGACAGCTTGATCTCATTGAAAGGGATTGGAACAAGCATCTGAGACAAATTATGTGTTTGCTTGAATATGGGCATTGGAACAAAAAATTTCCGCTATTGTGAATATACAATTCCTCAATTCTTTCAATTTCATCTAAATTAAAGTCATCCAGGCAAACTGTGCAATAATTAGAACTTAAGTCTTTCGGATCCACACCAACTATTGCAGAAGCGGTCAGTAAGGATAGAAATAAAACCAGTAATTTCATAGAAGGGATATAGAAAAATTTTAATTTACACGAGAAAATTTTGGATCCATAAATTAAAATAATCGATAGTTTTTAGTTACAAAAATTTAAATCAATTTAAACTTCGGTAATTAAATTAATCTAATTATTATTCAAATTTACTGTATCTGATATGGAATCTTAATAATATTATTTTACACTAAATGCCAATGAAAAATTAATTAAAAGGCCAAAATGCGTTGGCATTGACAATAGATTAATTTAAGGTTAGATTTCGAATACTTTGATTTTCAACTCTGGGTTTTAGGGTCAGATTACAATTAAATTTTAATATAAATTTGTTAAATAATTTTAATGAGCTTCAAAGGAATCTGATTCATTGGAATTTTCAGATGATTCCGAATCTGTTAAAATACCGGTCGCAACACATTCTAAAAGCATTTCATCATTTAAATACACAGGTTTCCCGTGTTTTTCATGTTTACTAATCAAATAGAGAGTTTTTTTGCAATCCAAGCTCTTCAATTTTTCAATAACTCTTTCATATTCTGATTTGTTCTTAAAGATATGACCTCCCGCAACAAGAATGGCTGCCATAGTGTCAATATTAATAATTTTCAATTTCACGCAGTTGCTAATCAAAGAAATCAGATCGTTTTCATAATTTAGAACCAAATATTTCATGACCGAAAAGAGCATTTTTTTGATTATTAAATTACTCACTGGATAAAATTTTTGGATATAAGCATCGACCAAAACAAACACATTGCGGAGTCGATGATCAAATTTAAAGGCATTTATCATTTCAAGGAATTTGGTAGCATCTTCAACACATTTAGATGATTTTTCAAAAGCAGCAAGAATATCTTTTGAATCCATTTCACAAAGATGACGATTTATAAAATTGGCGACACCATCGTCGCATCGAAATTCTGGTACGGAAGAAAAGTATTTTCCCGCTAAATCAACAATTAATTTGCAGTTATAGTCCAATTCGGTCAATCGTATCCTTTTTAAAACGATTGAAAGATATTTCATTGATTGGCTGCCAAAATTTAATATAAATATTTCAATGATCTTTTCTATAAAATTTTGACTGACACCGGAATGATTTTCAAACAAAATAAAGCTGATAAAATGCAACGCCAATTCGACATTCTGATTGTTTTTATAAGAAATAACATTTTGGATTAATCCAATTTTCTCTTCATCTGAAAACGTAAAATTCATACATAATTTTCCAAGCAATTCAAAATTAAGCTTTAAATTCTCAAAGATGATTTCTGATTCAAATGAAAACTGAATAATTCTATAAGACAAGTTATTTTTATGAATCAATTGAATCAGTAAGGTTTCTTCGAGTTTTTGAATGGCAAATATAAATATTTTGCATTTTTCGATTCTTTTCAGGCTTGTAGAGCTGAGAACATTTTCAAAAAAGTCAACAAGGCATGAAGCGTTCATGAATTTGAAAGATGAATCAAAGCATTTTACAATTGACTCGTAGTATTTTTTATTAAATCCATTTGGTCCCGAAAGCTCTGAACAAAAATTAAATTTTTCACCAAATCGAATAAACTCTATTTCGATTAACACCGTATTCAAAACAAGATCAAAAAAATCATCAAATTCTGGATGAGTGAGCCCAGACTCGACCAATTTTTTAGCAATTGTGTATTGAATATCTTCTTTTTTGGAAATGAATTCTGAAAGTGCTTTGATTTTATCGCGAGGAAAAATTTTACAAAATTTTATTGATCGGCATATAAAATCGATTATATATTTGAAAATGTCTTTACGGCAAATAGGGCATTTTGAAGAGAATTTAGAACAATTCAATAAGCATTCACCACAGATTAAATAGTTACACGAGTAAGGGCAAGTAAAATAAAAATCTCCATTTTCAAGTTTCAAATCCTTAATTTTGCTAATAGCGCCTGGATCAATATCTTCTAAACAAATAATGCATTGAGGCTCGGGCTCTTTGGGGATGCTCTGAAGATTTGTAATTGCAGACGCTGCAAAGAGAGGCAACCATAAAATATTTAACTTCATTTGAAGGGAATGCAAAATTTTGATCAATATTTAAAAGAATAATGACAGCACTTCAAAAGTATTAAAGATCAAGATTGTTAGAAATTCCAAAGAATATCGGAAATTGCAATACGAAGAACAATATGATAGGATTTACACCAAAAATTTAGATCGTGATATTAAATTTATCAAATGATGGAGATGATAAAATTTTGTTAAAAATTGTTTATTTTAGGTCATACAATTATACTAGAGTTCGCCTGTTAAAGTTTTGCTATTAACGAAGCTGTTTTAGAAGATATTTAAACAGTGTCTAGAATTCATATAAACCCGGTTTCCTGTTGCCTAGAGTTCAGTACTCAAAAACCTGGGTTTGAAGAGTGACAGGTTCGAATCCCATTGGATGCAAATTTGATAAATTCAGAATTTCAGAATGGTGCTGACCCTTTTTGTCTTTTTAAAGCTGGGATACATTCAGCGAAAATTTAAGTAACTGTTCATTGACATGGTGGTTGAGTGGGATGGGTCTAGTACTGTAAATACCTTGGCTTCGCATGATGGGTTTGAATCCTGGTAGATGTAAAGATTCCCAAAATCAGAGTACGCATCTTATATCGCCATTGTAGAGCATTCTAGCCATCTCAAAACGGGAATATATTCACTAAGCGAAAAAATAGAATTTCGTTACTACTCACCAAGGTACGACTCTTAAAATGATCGAAGCAGGAAGTAGTCGGCAGGTCTGGTTAAACAAGAATAAAGAAGATCTGTAATATATGCCAAGAAAGAGTTCAACTGCCTAACGTGCGAAGAGCTGGTTCAAGGGAGTACTAAGTCTGTGCCTTAGTATAAGAGTCTTAGGTAGATCTGGAGTAAATCCAGGAGGCAGTTCCATAAGCTAGATATAGAACCTTTCCCTATTTGGTGGTTAGGTCCGCTGAGTGGCTGGTGGCTCAAACTCCAATGATGTTAAAATATTCTGATCAGGAAAGAGGTAATAATTAAAGCTGCAAATCACAAGGAGGGTGAGTTGTGATATTTGAGAAAGTGAAATATAAGATCTGGGGATGATTCTCCTTAAAGCTATTTGTAACCATTTCAAAACCAATTTAAAAAATTGTTCGCCCGAAAGCTACAAGAAATACCCTGGGTTTTACATTGAGTTTAAATACATCCCGTTGTAATCATTCTTACTGGCGTGAAAGAGTGCAACTTGTAAGAATTGGCTTTATAAAACAAATCATCGGAATCATATAAGGATTACCGGGGCAACGAGAATTTATTTTTAGCCATTTAATTTGTTTATAGCATGCTAACTGAAAGATGCTTCAAAAATTATTGCTAGGATTTTCGATTCTGGAGAAAATTGGTCTGCTGCACTCAAATAGTTTTGATTATTTTATCTACTATTCAAACTCTTAGAAAGTGCCCGATTAAATTTCGAGAAAACAAATTTTTATTTGCTTTTCAAATGAATGAAATCACTTAAAATCATATTGTTAAATTAAATTGATGCGACAAAATCTGATTTGAAGCTTGAGGCAAAAATAGTATTACCAATATTAATAACTGGATATCATGGGAAACAAGTTGAGCAGCTTGGTCTTACAAGAGCATAGAAGCATAGATTCATTCTAAAAAATAGAGAAGACACTCGAGAGTATATCATCTGATTGCGATAGGCATTCAAGAAATGATAATATGAAATTAGCTATCGAGTCTTTAACTTAGAGATTAAGGATTTAAAATGTTATTGAACCAGTTAACAGGCAAATTTAAACCGAATCAGAGTTCAAACAATTGAAATATCCATTTAATAAATACTTTACAATTGCTGTCGATTATTTTAAATATTCCAAATAGCAATACTACGCTTACATCAATCTCATATTAAATTATCTAATATCTGTTAAATATTCTAAAGAGAGAAACAGATCTTTATTGGCAGAAATTGATTTAAGCATTTGTCAAAATAAATTTCCCACAGCCTTCAAAAATTTTTGATTTGGATCTTTAATTTAAAAAATAGGAATTTTAAAATCAAGTAAAATTTAATAAAAATCATTGATTTTGCTGTTTCTGATATTCTTTTTTAAGATCATCGTAGCCACCTATAAAGCGCCCTTCTATGAAAATGGATGGAAATGTCATGTGATGGTATGTATTTTTAATCTCTTCCATAATCTCAGCGGCACTTTCAAGATTTTCGATCTCGAGTTTGGTGTATTTAACGCCTTTTCTATCTAATAACTTTGCTGCTTCGGAGCAATAAATACAGTGATGCTTTGAGATGATCATTGTGGGGTATTTCTTAACCATAGATTCTAGAGCACTCATAATTAGGGGTATAAAATTTATTAAATTTAAAAATTGCAAGTAAAATTTGATTTTCCCACGAATTAAAATCGACACAAAAAAGGAAACTATTCAAAAATATAATTCTAATTGGTTGTTGAGAGATTCAATAATATTTATTAATAGAATCATGGGCTCCTGGGGCCAAGTATCCTGTGTAAAAACAAATCAGAATAAAGTGGTGAAGCAATCACAATAGTTTTAAATAGTCAATTTTGAACATAGTTTGCCGTATAAAGACTAAAAGAATATGAATTTATTCTCAGAGTGTGGTCCAGCTATTAATAAATGTTGCCAATTATGGCATTTTATTATTATTTTGCATTCTAAAATTTTACGATTTGGCAGCCTAGCAAAAGCAAATGAAATCCAAGGAGACACAATGAACTTTCTAAACTGCAATAATATTAAATATAAAGTTAAAATCAAGAATCATATCGGGTGTAAATTCAATATCCTGTGTTAATATAAGAAAATGCTTAGGAATTTGAATGTGTGTCAAATCAGTAATGCATGCTACGAGAACTAATATTTCATCTAATATGCGATTCTAAATCAATTTCTCTAAAAACCCTGGAAGCACCAAAAACGATCGAACTTAAAAATAAAGCCGTATGTGACTATTTATATACCAAGTTGAGAGATGGCATCAGCATTCTTAAAAATAAAGCCGTATGTGACTATTTATATACCAAGTTGAGAGATGGCATCAACATTCTAAATTTTTCTGAAAGAAGAACTGATTGATGACTGGTTCATAATAAACATTGCTTCTGTTTCCTCTTATTTAGATCAATAATATTTTTTAACTTTCGGTCTGTTTAAATAAATATTTTTGGCTAAAAAATTTAACTAATCGTTTAATAAAGTAAAATATACCTTTTCTGGCTGAGAAAGTGATTGTGCGGGAATCGAACCTTCGGTTTCTTCAATATTAAACAATGATGACTCGAACCTCTCAATTCTGAAATCATCATTTTCATTTCGAATAATTTTTCCACCTACAAAATTCTCAAGAACATCGATCAAAGGAGTCTTGCCTATTTTTGGCTTATCTTCTTTACTTGCCTTTTTAGCCAGAATATTTGATAGATAAAAAGAATTGATCGATATAAGATAGAATTTACAGTCCGAGAGTGAGATTTCAAAGAAATTTCTTGCACTTTTGGTCAAATCAATCATGTAAAATTTAGCACGGCCAATTTTCTCTTTTCTGATATCCACAACCTTATAGTAAGATCCATCGTGGTATAAAAGATAATTCTTGCCAGAATTCGCTCTAAAAATAACCAGGAAGTCGCCTTGAACATCTTTGATGTCGTCAACTCTTAATACAGGAATTTTTGGTCTGAATTCTTCAGTCATTTTGTTAATTGCCACCCCATCCTTCAATGGCGTATTCTTCATGTCGATAGAGATATTCCTGTACATCTCAATATCATTTCTGCATCTGCTGCACTCCAACGAGCCCTTATGTTGCTCTATAGAGCCAGTCTTTTTATTTTCTGTAATATATATCAGATCATCATCGAGCTCACCATTAAATGTGATGTCTAACACATTGAACCTAACACGTCCGAAGTTACAGCAAGATTTTGCATCAGACTTTGAAGAGCTTCCCTGGGTGCAGGAGGCTACTAGTCTTATCATGTCCCTGATAAATGGCATGGATATATAAATTTATTTATTTTTTAGCAAAATATTGAATCTCGATCAAATTTTCAATATTAAAATCGATCTTTTGGGCTAATAGAGCGATAAGCCAAAATTAAGTATGAATCTCAAGATAAAAGTCGAAGCACTGTTTATAATAATGAAAGAAAGTTATAATAATAAACAATCAATCTCTAAAAAATATTTAAATCCATTTAATTCCGAATCTTTAAATGTAAAATTAAAATTCATTCAAATTGGAAATCTCTCAATTTTAAACTTTGATATATTTGAGAGTTATCGCAAAATTTCGACTTTTCCCTTCTCGATTTACTGTTAAATCCAATATTATTTGCAGTGTTTAATTGTCAATCTCTTCACTGATTCCTTCAAAACATATAAATAAATCCAATTTTAAAATTGAGAGATTCTCTGAAGCTTTCTGAGCAAATTTAAATTGAATTTTGATTTTCATCGACCCAAATAAGCCATTTCAATAATAGTTGAAAATATAGGCTTGAATGATGCGGCTTCAAAGAGGAAATGAAAGGGTGAATCTTGTAGAAATAGGAATTTTCTTTGATCTAATGGATCTAGCAACTAATATTTTTAAAAAAAATTGATTTAATTAATGTTTTTGAGGTTCGACCCGACTACTCATGATCTACATCCTGCAGACTTAATTAAATCCTAGGTTCCAACCTTATCATACCCGTAAGAGCTTTGATTACTGATCTAATATATTTAGATATGAGACCATATTAATCCGAGCTGAAGAAATTCAAATAACTGCTTTCTTAATGTAAAGCTTCAATTCCAACAGCTCCTTAGCTGTTATTAACAAAATAGATTGCTTTAATAGTAATTCTAAATAGACTCGATTGATGATTAAAATTTCACTTCAGACTAAAATGTGATGCTTCAATTCCATATAGACTCGTTTGATGATTAAGATTTCACTTCAGACTAAAATGAGATGCTTCAATTCTATACAGACTCGTTTGATGATCAAAATTTCACTTCAGTCATAATCAAATTTCAAACTTGACAAGATGAATCAATTCTAATATCTTTTTAAGGATTAAATATTCCTATTCAATTTAAATAGAATGAGCCGATCCATTAATATTTATTTGAATCCTGTTTGAAGAGCGGCTTTCGATTCGAAAATAGAGAGTCGAAAGGAGTCTATATTTAAAAATATAATAAAAATACCAATTCTCCCCAAGTCTTGGAACACTAAACTTTGCTGAGACGACAATAATCTCTGTTTGAAATTCATTTAAATTTTAACTAAAAATTTTACCTATGCAAACTGCAAACGATTTGAAGAAAATAGAATCTCCAATCAATTACAACAGCGACAAGGAAAAGATTAAGAAGTTTCTTTTGTTCTACGAAGAGGCGGGCGAGTTCAAGTATCTCAACGCTTTGAGGTCGATGTCTGCCACAGTGAATATCTGCCTCTCGGATATTTCTACTTTCGATGAGGACGGAGAACTGGCCGGAAGAATCGCAAAGAACGCTTTTTCTTATCTTCAACTTATTCATCGAATCATAGATGAGCTCACCTACAACGACAATGAAATCCCTTTCAACGACGACGATGACCTGTTCTTTTATCACCGCATCTCGCGCTTCAAGGAGAAGTATCCCGAACAGAACCCGCTTACTGTCTTCCCGTCCTTCCTGCTGCGAAGCTACTCGGTCTCTCTCATCCCACACTTCTCACAGAACTATTCTATCAGAGAAATTAATTCCGCGCACATTGGCTCGCTCATCAAAGTCAGGGGTGTGGTTACAAAGGTCAGTCAGGTCAAGCCCTCAGTGAGTGTAGCTACCTACGTCTGCGAGAGCTGCGGCTCTGAGACGTATCAGCAGATCAACACAGACGCCTTTGACCTCCTGGAGGAGTGCTCGAGCGAGAAGTGCAAAATCAGAAATGTCAGGGGGACTCTTTGTCTGGTGACCCGCGGATCCAAGTTCAAAAAGTTGCAGTCAGTCACCATCCAAGAGCTGACCAGCGATGTTCCGCACGGATCGGTCCCCAGGATGCTGAATGTCGAGTGCTACGCTTCAGTGACTGACACCTGTCGTCCGGGAGAATTCGTTGTGATCTCCGGAATATTCCTTCCGCGACCGTATCATGGATTCAAGAAACTCAAGGCTGGTCTATTAAATGACACTTATCTACTTGCGCAGAATATATCCAAGTCTTCGGACGCGTCTAATACGAGTAATAATCAGACTGAAGCGGTAGATACTGAAGCAGGAGCTGCGATCGATCCGATGAGCATTGATGAGCTCATTGATATATTCGCGCCCGAGATATACGGCATGCGGGATGTAAAGAAGGTACTGCTTCTTATGCTAGCGGGTGCGCCTGAGCTCACGAGAGAAGATGGAATGAAAATCAGAGGAGACATCAACGTTCTTCTCATGGGTGACCCGGGAATCGCAAAAAGTCAGCTTCTCAAGACGGTCTGTAAAGTCTCTAAAAGAGGTGTCTACACGACCGGAAAAGGCGCGTCCGGTGTCGGTCTAACTGCCGCAGTCGTAAAGGACCCACTCACATCCGAGACTGTCTTGGAAGGCGGCGCACTCGTTCTTTCTGACGGTGGGATCTGCTGTATTGACGAGCTTGATAAAATGGGAGATATGGACAGAGTAGCGATCCATGAGGTCATGGAGCAGCAGAGCGTGTCTGTCTCCAAGGCGGGAATCAATACGACACTCAACGCGCGCTGTGCGGTTCTCGGAGCGGCCAACCCAGTCAAGGGCCGATACGACCCCAAGCGCACAGTAGAGCAGAACGTTGGCCTTCCCGCCTCTCTAATCTCACGATTTGATGTTCTCTGCATCTTGAAAGATGATGCCAACTGCGATGACGATCTGAGAATGGCCTCACACATCACCAGTCTCCACTTTGAAGATGTACTCCAAAGCGATCATTCTCATCTCAAATCTTATATTTCCTATTGTAAAACTATAAAACCAGCCTTAAATTCCACCACGAAGGACAAGCTTGTTGGAGCCTATCTCCAAGCCAGGAGGGACTCGAGAATCACCCCCAGGTATTTGCTAGCTTTAATAAGACTCACACTCGCCTACGCAAGACTCAGATTTTCAGCAATTACCAGCGAGGAGGATGCTGAAGAAGCCATAGCTCTTCTTGAGAAGATGAAGGTTCCAACAGCGTCTCCAAAGAACAATGTCTCTTTGAAGCACTCAATCTACAACTTTATACTTTCATTAGCCAAAGATGTGGATGGGCAAAGAGTAGTAAAGCTTGCAGATCTTTGGGAATCCTCGACTTATGAAGTGGCCAAAGTTGAAGATGTAATCAGTGACTTTGCAAGTTCTGGTATTTGGATGAGAAACAATGATGAAATAATAATTTTTAATTAAAAAATAGTAATTTAATATTTATTAAATCTGATATTTAGTTTTTATCGAGTTTTCAAGAAGATTTATTCGGCCTTCAAAGGGAAATATGCACTCTGAAATTCTTGAGTAAATCTTACAAATAGAAAAGTGTCTTTAACTGTTAAAACATTTATTTCAAGAACGATTATCTTTTTAGATCCCGACTAAATTTCCCATTCTTCACCCAGGATTTAAATGGGTTTGATATTCATTGCTTTTAAAGTCCCATTTTTCATCCACGAATTTAATATTTTAAATATTGACTGGCTTTTAAAGCCCACAGTCTTCATCCAGGAATTTAATGGATTTAATATTTTAAATATTGACTTGCTTTTAAAGTTCCCATTCTTCACCCTATTTTCTTTTAGATTTGATATTTGAAATAATGTCTTGATATTAAAGCCCCTATTCTTCATCCTGTTTTCTTATAATTTGATATTGACTTGCTTTTAAAGTTCCCATTCTTCACCCTATTTTCTTTTAGATTTGATATTTGAAATAATGGCTTGATATTAAAGCCCCCCATTCTTCATCCTGTTTTCTTATAATTTGATATTCATTGCTATTAAAGTTCCCATTCTTCATCCTGTTTTCTTATAATTTGATATTCATTGCTATTAAAGTTCCCATTCTTCACCCTATTTTCTTTTAGATTTGATATTTGAAATAATGGCTTGATATTAAAGTTCCCATTCTTCATCCTGTTTCCATTTAGCCTTAATTGCAATTCAATTTATCTGCTATTAAAGCCAAAAGGGAATAATATAAATCTCAGTCGAAAACGAAGTTATCTTTCATACAAATGAATTACAAATAAAAGTTAAAATATTTGAGTTCCTTGAATGATTTAATTTACATAAAATTTGAATGTCTCAAGTAGCCCCGCGAGCATTCTTCATTGATTCTGTTATAATTGAATAGGAAGCCTTTAATTGCTTTAATTACCAAGAATCCAAACATTGAATTATTAATTTGTGATGAAATAAAAGCGCTGTTTTTGCATCTAAATTTGGCTTGATTCTGTTAATAAAACCGCCCCACCTAGAATTTACTTTATTTCAGACTTCTCTAGCATTGGTAGATATGCACCCCCTTGGTTTTTCTAACACCAGGCAGATAATCTCCCTGTTGGTTTCTCTTTAATATCTAATACTTCTCTAGCATTTGTAGATATGCACCCCTTGCTTTTCCTAACACCAGGCAGATATTCTCCCTGTTGGTTTCTCTTTAATATCTAATTTAAGATTTAATTAACAATTTATCCTTTTTATAAGGCCTTTCTTTCAAAATAAACAGTTGAGACTTTAAAGTGAAGTCTGGATTAGAACTTGTTAAAATAGAAGATTAACCCCTTGATAATACTTCTGAAAGAATCCAAGGATATAATAATGCAAGTGGCTGTGCAAACCAGGGCTTCTCAACACCCAGTCTTTCCTTTTAAGAATCTAGAAATTCAAGAGATGAAAATGCCCAGTCTTTCCTGGTAAAATAGATCACTCGAAATCCGCTATTTCTTAATTAACACTCCATTCAAAGCACTTAATTTCTCCATTTAAATTAAGCTTAAATCTCAAATTTAAAAATTGTATAATAAAAATGCATGGACAAACAGAAAATCTTGAAATTCGGACAGAAAGTATTGAAGTACTGCCCGGGCTGCAGCATCTACTACAACAGCACGAGCATCAACGATCTTAAAGCTCATAAGAGAATCCATGAGAATGCTAAAGTCCCACGGGGCGGAAGGGTCTATAAGGATATACGCCAGGTGAAAAATAGATACATCTACGGCCGAAGATATGTTGAGTCTGAGTGCTTTGTATATGAAAACCACTTTAGCATTTCTTATACCAGCCTCGAGGCCAGAGAAAGGATGACTGATTTTATAAGAAAAGTGCACCCGGGAAATATCAGAATTTCTTACAAATTTAAATGTAAATTTTAAAGATTATAATTTATTTCTTAGGGTTTGATGTAGAATTACCTTAGCTTCCAAGACAGCTGTTCCGTCTGATGGCTCAGGTTTGATAAAATATTATATTTCTTAGGGTTTGTTATAGAATTTCCTTAGCTTCCAAGACAGCTGTCCTGTCTGGTGGCTCAAGTTTTTTATATTATTATATTTCTTAGGGTTTGTTGTGGAATTACCTTAGCTTTGACTCATCTGGTGGCTCAAGTTTTTTATATTATTATATTTCTTAGGGTTTTTTATAGAATTACCTTAGCTTCCAAGACAGCTGTTCCGTCTGATGGCTTAAGTTTTCTATATTATATTTAAGGGCTACTTGCAGAATTACCTTAGCTGTTGATCGTCTGGTGGCTTAGGTTTTCTATATTATTATATTTCTTAGGGTTTACTATAATATTATCTTAGCTGTTGATCGTCTGGTGGCTAAATAGTTTCATTTTTCTTCTCTTACATTTCGTCTGTAGTCGAAAGATATACGCTTGAGTGTTTTCTTTGATATGTTTTTGTGTGATAGCCTGTTACGATTTCCTCCCAAGGCATTTCATCTAGGATATTCATCGACTTACACTTATATATTTGTAATAATTCATTATGAAGATATTTGGCAATTCTGAGGTTAAATTAAATATTACTTGACATTTTAAATTTACATTAGATTCAAGACACAATCATTTAAAGAGAATCCTGGAATTTATAATGGCAGACAAACAAAATATTACTGATTCCTGTTCAAATGAAATTTAGATATTTTATTTGATTTAAATATCAAAGATGGCTCTGAAATATCATTTTAAGCTAGATTTATACGCTTTCAAAATGGGAACATTTTTGACTTGACGAAAATGTGATCCGGCCGTAAGCAATATAAATCTTCATCCAGAATACTTTGAGTAAATTCACTTAATAGCCAGGATCAAATATATTTATTGATTGGCTTCTAAAGACAAGGCCGAATAAATATAGCACAGCGAAGTAGAAGCTGATTTGCTGCTAAGCAACTTTGAAGGTGCTTTTTTATAATCCAAAAATTTAAATTCTTTAAAAACTTAATTAAAGATTCAAGGAATGCATTAATAAAGACAAAGCAAAGGGGTTGCTCTGGACTATTTTAAATAGGACTTTAAAATTCTAGATTACTCATATTTTTGTCCAAAAGGGTCGATATCTTCTTAATGAGCACTTAGAAATTCTAGATTCATTTGTCCAAAAGGGTCGATATCTTCTTATTGAATACTTACAAATAGCACTTTAAATATGGCGACTCAGACTCTAAAATATA
>JARJDX010018442.1:0-11371 GCA_030264735.1 Gymnusa sp. GC000175 | reverse complement strand
TTTTTGATGGCATTGTAAACCATTTTGTAATATTTATCAGCAAACACAATTTCTTGAGATTACTTTTAACGACGTCACGGCATAACACGCATGAATATGTGAGGTTTGGTGACCAACAGGGTCACGTCGTTTATAGTTATTTCTGATGGCACTGTATACAATTTTGTAATATTTATCAGCAAACACAATTTCTTGAGATTACTTTTAACGACTGCACGGCATAACACGTATGAATATGTGAGGTTAGGTGACCAACAGCGTCACGTGGTTTAAAGTTATTTCTGATGGCATTGTATACCATTTTGTAATATTTATCAGCAAACACAATTTCTTGAGATTACTTTTAACGACTGCACGGCATAATACGCATGAATATGTGGGGTTGGGTGACCAACAGCGTCACGTGGATTAAAGTTATTTCTGATGGCACTGTATACCATTTTGTAATATTTGTCCACAAACACAATTTCCCAAGATTACTTTTAACGACGCCACGGCATAACACGCATGAATATGTGAGGTTTGGTGACCAACAGCGTCACGTGGATTATAGTTATTTCTGATGGCACTGTATACCATTTTCTAATCGATATCAGCAAACACAATTTCTTGAGATTTCTTTTAACGATGCCACTGCATAACATGCATAAATATGTGAGGTATGGTTAGATTACTCGTCCTAATGTAATAAGCATAATTTTTATGTGGTTTTAATTGAGTTTTTTAGAATTAAAAAAAAACTTTCAAAATATTATTTTGCAGGTTGTATTAAGAAATTAATTCAAGATTATTATTTTAAGTTAGGATCTTTTAGCTGTTTTAAGTGATAATTTAATTATCGCAAACCTTAATTTAGGTCCTTCGATCCGGATCACTGTGAGTGTTAAATATATTATATTTTTATATTTCCAATAAAGTTTTGTAAGTTTCTTTTCTTAAATTGTTTAGGTTTTTGCTTTTGACTTCGCGCTGGATCTTTTTGATGAATAAAAGGTTATTTCTTAGATTTCACGTAATTTTTAAATTTTTATGAAATTTTAATTAGGTCCTTAAAGCTGGATAATCTATTAATCATCTAAGTTTAAGTATTAATAATTTAAAACATAAAAATCTGCCCGACGTCCGTGATCTTGCCCCCTCCCGCATGAAACTCTGCCGACGCCTATGCCTATAATTTCTTTTTTTTTAACCAAATCAATTGACCAAACAACGATTTTGTTGTAAAATGTGTCAGCTTTAACATGCTTTAATCGGATTTTAAATATCTTTCTTACTTTTCGAGATATTGCAAATAAAGTGACAAAAAGTTGCGAAAATCGCACGTATTGCCTTCTTTAAATTGCAATTTTGAAAATTAGAAAAGTAAAAATGTTTTTAAATTCGAAAACGTACTTTATTTTTGTAATCTGCACCCTCAATTTGTGGGGAAAACGTTATTTTAAGCAATTTTTAATTTTCACCATTTTTCATTCCCAAAAACGACCAAAAGTGAAAGAGAAAGAAATTTTTCCAGTTTCTCGTCCATGCGAAGACCAAAGCAAAGCAAAACGACCATATATCCCTTATTTGAAAGCAAATTAAATCCCGAGGAGCTTATTTTGTAGCCAAAAAAGTCTATTTTAATACTGCGCAAATAAATTTTAAATGATAAGCAGTTTTTGAGGTATTTATAAAAAAATAAAATATTTTGGACAAAAGTTCAAAAAATCAAGTGAAAATTACCAAAATCTGTCAAATAATCATTATTTTCGTAATAAGCGACTCCAAATTAGGGTGTTGGGGTCTGTTTATGGTTGATTTAAAAAAATAAATTTTAACTTTTTAAAAATCAAATTTTTCATTTTTCTTTTGCTTTTCAATGAAAACACTTGACCAAACAACGATATTTATTAACATTTAAAAAATTTCTTCTTATTAAAATTACCCATAATCCCTGACTGGGCATCTTTCATAAATTTTTGTCCTCCTAAAATTCCCCATAATTTTCAAAGCAATTTCTCAAATTTTTTTTTCAACTTAGAATCAATTTTAATTTACAGTCGAACTTCCATAACTCGAACTTCCACAAGTTAAATTTTTTCAATATTTTGATTTTATTCCCAAACTTTTGCTTTAAGATCGAATTTTGTAGTTACTTCTGTAACTCAAATTTTCCATACCTCGAATTTTTTAGTGAACCATGATAATTCGACTTAGGGAAGTTCGACTGTAATTAAATAATTTCAAAAAGTGTTTCTTCACATTTTTATTAATTAAATTAATAGTGAAAAAACTTTACTAAAGAAAATAAATGCTGAAACATTTATTTATCGACCCATTGCATGATTGCACAAATCTCTTGAGTTTCAAATTCCAATTCTTAAGAGAGCATCGGGGTGAATGTATTAACTTACTAAACATTACAAACGAAATGTACTACTTTATAGTCCATAATCTAAACGAAAGCCTTGTATCGACGTACTGCTTGATATGTAATCCAAGTCGACAAGTTTTTGCTTTTACGTTAAGCTTTTTTAAAATACTACGAGATAATATTCGCAGCGCAAAGAAAAATTGTAATAAGCGCGCTATTAATTCATTCATACAAAAAAGACACAATTTTTTTCCAAATCATGGATATTTTAATGCTCTAATTCATTTTAATGAGGGTTTCAAAATTTGGCTTTATATACAATTACCTACCAAAGTTTTGTCTTATTATAATAACCAATTTTTTCATGTATCTAATAATAAAGTAATTTATATGATTACACCATAGCACAGTTATCCGTTAAATTAAATTGATGACAATTGAAATTTCCACCATACTAAGTGGTTTACTGTTTATGGTCAGTGTGTGTAGACGGCAGGTCATTGTATACGCAGCTTGGACCTTCAACGCTGCATACGGAATCTTCTGGGGTTCTTGACGGTTCCGCTTCTGTAGGTTCTTCGGCCGCCTGCTTTTGGACACGGTGTTTGCCGTACAGATTCTAAAGTAAAGATAAACATAAAAAATGTGCCTCAAACAATCCAAACATCTAATTGTGGATTAATTAAAGAAACATAATTAAAGTGTAAAATAAAAATTTTCTATTCTTGTAATGATTGAGCGTGGAGCGAGTTTAATGCGTTTATGAAATATGCAGGATTGTATTAAAAGGAAAAATAAGGGTTAATTAATTTTGGAATTAACAACCGGGATCGTTTGTGCGGTTTAAATAATTAATTTAAATTGCTGCAGGGGATTTATGATTTTCGTAAAATTAAAGTAGTTTTTACTAGGACATGTATTTAACTGATATTTAATTATAATAAAATGATTTTTTTTTAATTATTTTTCTACTTTCGTCTTTAAAATGTCACATTTTGCGCTGACATTTAGTGTGCAAAGCGTCATTTTAAATACGACGACTTATAAAATACGGCTAGGTGCCGATTCGGCGGTTTTAGGCACTTTAAAATCGCATCAAACTCGGCTTGAATTATTTGACATTTGTCAATTTCGCATAAGTGTGTATTTAAATTGACGTTAAGTAAAAGAAGTAGCTTGATTTATTAGGTTATTTGGTCTTAGAAAAAGTATAGTATAGAACGCGTTTTATAAACTACTCTAGGCACTCGTTTATTAACAAACATTTGGGACCAAAGTGGTTATTTTTAAAACTTGTTGCGTTTTTAAAATTTTATACTGTATTTAAATTCTTTTAAAAATATTATTAGTGATCTTTAAAAAAACATGTTTGATCATTATTGATTGTTTGATCTTTGCGTGACCCCTAAGGTTGTTGCTACTTTTTGTCTGTTTAAAGACCGTAGGTACCGGAAGTATGTAGCTGTCATGTTCTTTCCGTTTCAGGCTTATAGTGACGTATTCATCTTCCATTACAAAACTGAGTTTCCTAAATACCGCCTATGCTAATTGAATCGTACGCATCACTTCTGCCGTTTGATTTTCATTGCCAATTTTAATACTGAGACTTTTTTTTGATTGTTCTGTTGTCGATGGTTACGTAATCTAGATCATTGTATATTATTTTTGTTTTGTTTTTAGTCCTAGCCTTTTTAAACTTTTGTTTACCTCAGCCAGCTCTGAGGATAGTTTTTTGATGTCGGTACTTATCAGAATTATATTGTCTGCAAGTCTCGAATGACTTACGAACCATTGAAGCATTTCCAATCCAAAGAAGTTATTTGAAGACATTCTCCAAAACAAGTGTAAATAATTTCGACGACATAGTGGGCCCTTTTTGTGGGCATTTTTTAAATAATATCCTTAATTTAAAATTTATGCTTTTGCGACTTGATTCGATGTAAATTTTCTTCCTTTCGGGTTTAAGTCGCGTATTTTTATTGGTTGTTGCCAACGTTTCGCTTGCCATTGCAGGGAGCATTCTCAAGGCGAAAAAGTCCGATGACTGGAGACCTTGTTCAAAAAAATTATTATTGGGGGTGGAAATTTAATTATGAAAACAAATATTTCCAGGTATTGGAGATTTTAAAACCATTTTCACGATTTATGTTAAGGAGATTATTATGAATCCAAATAGTCTTGCAAATTTTACGCTTCTTATAATAAGGGACTATAGATAATGACATCACATTAGTAAAATCAATTTGATGACCTGTCTGGAAGGAATGTTCGGCAAAAGCTGAGCCGCCAATGTTTTTAAGACGTGCCGCCCGTTGATGCTCAATTATGCGTGTCCTAATTTGCCGTTTGGTCT
Organism: Gymnusa sp. GC000175; assembly: GCA_030264735.1. Classification (NCBI taxonomy): domain Eukaryota; kingdom Metazoa; phylum Arthropoda; class Insecta; order Coleoptera; family Staphylinidae; genus Gymnusa; species Gymnusa sp. GC000175. The sequence goes on along the minus strand of JARJDX010018442.1, from coordinate 6,665 downwards.
CGCCAAAATATTTCTTAATTTTCTAAATTGCACTTAAATAAAATATTTCGGTGTTTTCTCGGTGTTTTCCTGTTTTTTATTTATCGTGAGATTTCTTGTGGTGTTATTTCAGGCATGTCTTCTGATCCCACATTAACGATAATTTTTGATGGCGGATTCGGATTCGAATTCGTTATAGTCTACTTCTAGATTTCCTCGTAGAATCTTCAGATCTCGATTGCCACTCTGTTATCTGTGACGTAGGACTGACTTTGATCGGCAGGGTTAAAAATAAAAAACCTAATTTAATCCCAACGCACAAGTTAAAGCTTTTATTTACAAAATTTTAAACAAAATATTAAGTTCCAAAAAAAAAAAAATATTACTTTGTTAGTTCATGCAAATGTCCAAAATAGAAAAAATGTATAAAATTACAATAAATAAAATAAACAAAACACTTAGTCTCCGCCAGTACGGATAGAGAGGCGGGGGAGGGTGTCAGTTGACACGACGAAGACTTACGCTACTGTCAGGCTGACGGAACGGTAAGGATTACGGTGGTGTTAGAATTCTAGCTGGAGTCCAAGGACATACGCTGCGACTAGATTAGCGAATAGTATAAGGAGTCTAGTTGACTCGCCGATGATTTACACTGCGATTTATCTGACTAAAGATATCGGAATGAACCAAGTGCGCTCAAGAGACTGAATGATCTACGCTCTTTGCTATTTAAATATAAAAGTGTGGGTAAGGGACAAACGTGGTGTTGGCAGTCAGAAAATGGCAGGAGAGTCCAAGAATATAAGCTGCGACTACCAGACTAGCGGGTTGGATAAAGAGTCTAGTTGACTGGCCGAGGACTTACACTGCGATTTGTCAGACTAAAGAGATCAAAATGAGCCAATTGCGCTCAAGAAGCTAAATAATTAACGCGCTCCACTATTTAAACATAAAAGTGTGGGTGAGGGACAAACGGGGTGTTGGCGGTCAGGAAACGGCGGGAGAGTCCGAGAACATACGCTGTGACTAGGAGACCAGGGGGTTGGATAAAGAGTCCAGTTGACTCGCCGAGGACTTACACTGCGATTTTTCAGATTAGAGAGAACGGAATGAGCCAAATGCGCTCAAGAGACTGAAAGACCCACGCGCTCCGCTAACATAAAAGTGTGGATGAGGAACAAACGGGGTGTTGGCGGTCAGAAAATGGCAGGAGATTGGGGGAATGCAATGGTATATTGACATCACAAAGTAAAAGGTACAGTTATTACAGGGGGCTTCCCTTTACATCTCCGATACAATATTTTCTTTTTGATTTTCCATTTTTGTGTAGTTTGGTTATGGTCTAAAAATAGTTGTATGTCAGGGGTTCCTTCATTAGTTTAATTGTTTTTAGACTGAGATTAAGTTATTTTGGGTTTTGTATTTTACTGCAGATTTTCTTTGTTGATGTTTGTGTACATTTTGTTATTAGGTCTGCGATATCGTCTATATAACTATTCTGTGGCGTGATTTGCGGTGTTAGTCCTTTCTGGACTTTTCCCTGGTATATTTCGTGGTATGTCAGGGGTTCCTCCATTACTTTAATTGCTTTTAGTCTTAGCTCTGGTTATTTCTGCTTTCGTAATTTTCTACAGATTTTCTTTGTTGACGTTTAAGTACTTTTTGTTATTAGCTCTACGATCTCGTCTACATCACTATTCTGTGGCATTATTTGCGGCGTTAGTCTTTTCTGGACTTCTCTGTAATATATTTCTTGGTTAATTAATAAAGCGTTTAACCCTGGAAATTTGTTGATCATCTTTGCTCTTTCCAGTCTTGTATTTATTTTGTTGGTTGTCCAATCTGTGATCACTTCCAGTTATAAATTTGTTAAATACAGATGTTTTACTTGTTACATAGGTTGTAATCAATTTTGTTCTTTGAACGGTCGTCTGGGCCACAAGGTCCACCTTCTTTCGCTTTTTGATGAAGATATTTAGGCAGAATATTCTTACCCTATTAAAGAAATGTACTATTTTGTCCACCCTTTTATTTTTGTCATAAAGTCCAAAGTTTCCAACGTATTTAGGGTATTGTAGGTTTTTTGCTTCTATTTTGGCATTTAGATTTCCTTTTACTATAGTAAAGGTGGTAGTCTCTTCATTATTTAGAATGTGTAATATCTTCATGTAGTTAATTCACAAATTCGTCATTTTTGGAGGTAGTTGGCACAAAGCAATGTATTATTTGGATACTCCATCCGTTGTTAAGTTTCAAGACTAGGTAAATAACTCCTTTCGAGATGAAAGGGTATTTGCTTAGTAGATGTTTTATTGTTCGGTGTACCATAAAGGGCACTTCTTCGTTTTGTAGTTGGTTTTACAGTTATTTTGGTATAAATTATATCCAGATTTCAAGGTGGTAGTTTTTACACCTTGGAGCCTTGTTTCGCGTATGCCTATAATGCTTATAACTACAGAATGTAATTTAACAAAAACTAATCCACACTTCTTTACCATTAATTCTTTTTCATTATTTACAAACATCAAATTTCATTTATAATGTTTAAAATAATAAGCCAAATATCATTCGATTACTTTAAAGATCATTTATGATTTTTAAAGATCATTCATAAAGTTTATATTTCAAACCAATTTTTTTTAATGTACAGCCAATTATATATTGGCATGTGAAAAAATGCTTTAAATAAAATTTTCTATCAAATTTTGCATTATGTCACGGGCCTTATGCGCAAAAATACTTTTTCAAAGACTGTACAGTACTTTGCTTCAAGATAGCGCTACCAGTCCCACTTTTACGCGCACCTATAAGTTGTCAGCCAGCTAGACTTGGTCAAACTGTACAGCGATCAAAAATATTTTTTTAAATATCAGTTAATTTTTTCCCTTTTTACAAGTAAGGTATTAGCAAATAAATTATTTTGTTTTTAATTTTAATTTATTTAATTTATTCAAATTCTTTAAAAGCTGATTATTAAATTGTTTTTACTGCAGTATAATAAATAGTTACACTTTTTTAAACTTAAAATAAACGCCTTGGCGTTAAATAATTCACACGAAACCCTAAAGCAACAGCATTGTAGATTGTTCTTAAAATGGTGTCTATTCATTGTCTTCTTAAAAACTTACCCTTTCCCTACTTCCCTTTTTCTGCATGCAAATAAACGACACATATAAATGAAAATTACTTACAGAAAAATACAGCTTTCATGTAAAAAACTATAAAGCATTAGGCGAAGCGTACGTCGTTTTTGATTAACTTACAATTTATTTACACTTTTTGTAGAGGAAATGGAAAACTATTCACCTGCAAACTAAACCTTCTATGTTGCGCTTTCCTGCCTCCTCTTCGCTTTGAAATGTGCGGATTATCTCTACAAATGGTTTTGCTTTTAAATATTTCCAGTTGTAAATAGAGCCGTTTTAATTCGGCTCTAATATCATCAGGACTCATATCTGCGAGGGTGACTTCCCCAACGTCCACGTCGCTGTTGTTGCCTGTTAAAGGTCCGTGTGCATTCACGTCCTGCAAATGGGAAAAGCTGTAAGCTGGGTTTAATAACTAAACGACAATTTAATCTAAAATGTAGATTGAAACAATTTTTATCACATTTATTATTTACAATAGCTTTGCAGAAAGCTAACGTCGGTTTCATAACGCAACTATAAATAACAAAATCGATTTTTCTTTGATAAGGGTGAAATTTTTCGCTGGTTATTGTTACATTGTAGTCGTTTAAAGAAAAACACAGCGGTCATCAATCATTTTAAACAAGGCGTCTCGCAACGTGTTTGTGTTTACTTTCCCTTAATACAACAATTAATTCATTTTGGTGTTTTGATGGGATAATTGCATTTACCTTGAAAGCATCAACGGGTAGTCGACATGAATATTCCTGGGCTAAAGATCGGACTTGTTTTTGTTGGTACCAAAATTTCGGAATGAAAACAAGTAATAAAGTTAACGTAGCGGTGAATTGTGTTCGGAGACAGTATGCTATAAAGACCACATCGGGATGGAGTCCTGGTAGTATTAGAATCCTTGCTATGTAAAAAATTCCGCTCACTGCCAGCTCTATACTTATTGCGGCGCACAGGAATCTTCTTTCCTATATAAAAGAAATTTATCATTCATTTTTTCATAAAGGAGTTATTGATTTTTACTTTTATTCCTTTCATTGATGATTGAGGAATCTAAAATTTATCGAGCATGTGGAATTTTATAATGAATTTTTAATGATCGCAAAAATTTAAATTTTTTTATGTAGCGCCAACATACATTTTACAATAAAATAAGGTTACAGATACATACTGCCAACCTAATTGGCTGATAATTAATGACATATCTTTATATTATTATTAAAAGTATCAGATTTGTTTTAAATTCGTAAATAAAAGTCGTGTGGTGACCACACCTCCATTTTTTTATTTATTTGCATAATGTTTATTTGTTTTTTAATAAACCCTTAATGCCTTACTGTATCGCAAATGGTTTGTTTTACAGTATTGCCAACTGGTGTTAGTTGATTTGCCTACCTACGCAGCAACGCGGTTATTAGTTATTTTCGAAGGCGCTGTAAGTTTTTAATTAAAAATTTTATTACTTTCCAAAACATATATATTTTTTAAATTATTTTTCAATTTGTAAGATATAAAAACTCAAATTGTGTAAGTACACGTAACGATAAACTAAAATCTAAAATCGCATTAGAAACTATAACTTGTAGTCACTTTTCTATACAGAAACAGTTAATAATGCACAACACGTTTCAAATTATGACAGCACAAAAACCTTTACATCCAATTTTCTTTTTATTGCTCATTCGTTATTTACCGTGTTCTTAATGACTTAGAAATCGATGCGCTTCGAATGCTGGCGACAAAAAAATTATTTTTGAATCGTAAAAATTCACTAACAATGACACTTTTTTACAGCATGCTCCAATTGCTTCAATAAAAAAGCGCGAATAAATAACGCCAGTGATAAAATTTTTATTGTGTTTTAACAAGAAAAAAAATTGCATGATTAGTGTTAATTAATTTTTAATTTAATTCATTTATTTATTTAATTGCTGATTGATATGTCCAATCAAAAACACTTAGGTGTTTTAACAAGCGGAAAATATTTAAATTAGAATAAAATTAAAGAGGGCCATGTCTTTAAAGGGATTTTGGGTGAGTTAGGCAATTCGGGTCTGAGTACTTATCATTATTGACAGTTGACACTTTTAGATACTCTTGATCAGCAGAAATAACAGTAACATAATTAACACGACAGAAGGCTAAAATCAATTATAACAATAACTATTATTTCTCTTTATTTAGAACACTTTTTTTATGACAGTAGGTGGCGCTGTTGTTGCAGAAAAATAATATCGCAAGATTTGTTTTTTTTTGCGATTACGGCGCCACCTAGTTTGATTAAAAAATTTGTTACCAGTTAAATTATTGTATTTTTACATAAAATTAAAGTCAAGTTAGAAAAAATTTTAAAAATTTAAATTCTATCTCACTACAGTGCCATCATAAATACCTAATACCCACGTGTCCGCGGATATAGGCAACCCTATCGACCTTTTGTTATGTTAATGTTGGTAATCAATTGCAGAATCAAGTTCGACAGTAAATAATGTATAACTGTTACTTAAAAAACTTTTTTTGTTATTACAGTAGGTGGCACTATTGCTGCAGAAAAAAATTATCGTAAGATTAGTTTTTTCTGCGATTACGGCGCCAACCAGTTTGATTAAAAAACTTGTTACTAGTAAAATTAATATATTTTTTTACTCAATCCAAATCTACAATAAAAAGTGGGGGGTTTTCTTTTGAAATATAAAGTTTCCTTCCTTGGGGTGGGGTAAGAAGCACTTTTAATTATCCAAGATGAAATCCCCACTATTATTGCAGATTAGGAGTGTGAGATAAATTTTACTAGTAATAATTTTTTGTAATTAATTAACATGGCGTTGTAAACGCATATAAAAACTAATCTTTTATTATCGCAAAATCTGTATATTTTTCCTGCGATTGCGGCGCCACCTAGCTTGATTAAAAAAATTTGTTGCTGTATAACTTTTACTTAAAACACTATTTTGTTATTACAATAGATGGCGCTGCTTTCGCAGAAAAAATTATCGCAAGATTTGTTCCTACTGCGATTACGGCGCCACCTAGTTTGATTATAAAAATTTGTAGTTAGTAAAATTTATGTATTTTTTTCTACACAAAAAGGTGGGGGTTTTCGTTTTGAAATATAAAGTTTCCCCCCTTGTGGTGGGGTAAGAAGCACTTTTAGTTTCCAAGAGGAAATACCCACTTTTATTGCAGATTCGGATTGTGAGATAAATTTTACTAGAAACAATTTTTTGTAATCGTTTAAGGTGGCGCTGTAAACGCATAAAAAACGAATCTTACGATAATTTCTTGCAGCGATTGCAACGCCAGGTTCGACGGTAGAAAATGTATAACTTTTACTTAAAACACTTTTTTTGTTATTCCAGTAGGTGGCGCTGTAGTTGAAGAAAAAAATTATCGCATGATTTGTTTTTTCTGCGATTACGGCGCCACCTAGTTTGATTATAAAAATTTGTTACCAGTAAAATTAATGTATTTTTTTCTACACAATCTGCATCCACAATAAAAAGTGGGGGTTTTCGTTTTGAAATATAAAGTTTCCCCCCTTTGGGT
>JARJDX010018394.1:0-20261 GCA_030264735.1 Gymnusa sp. GC000175 | reverse complement strand
TTTTGATAAAATGGCGGAATCATAACAAATTAAAAAGTATGAGGGATGCCAAGATCTATAGGTACACAATCTTCTCATTTTTAAATTTAAATTAATGCTTAAAGACTTGTTTATTATAATCATATTCTCATGGTTTTGTGGAGTTGGAGGATCAGTAACAGTATTCTGTCCATATTTTCGGTCTTTTTTTTCGAATAAAATTTTTGCATTTAAGACATGCTAATGGTAAAATAACGATTTAACCAATTTGAAACCAAAAATTTTAAATATTTTTCAAATATTTATTTATATGGTAACTTAAAAAAAAAGTAATTGTGGTCACCACGCGACTTTCATTTACAAATTTTAGATGTAAGTCATTTTTATAGAAACATAAATATGTACTCTCTTAATCAATTATAAAAGTGTCAAAAAATGAGGATAGAGAATCGAAAAATATTGACAAAGATAGAGAAGCCATGGTAATGCTGTCAAAAAAGGTTAAGAACCACTGCCGAATTTCATATTTTTCTTTACAGAAATTAATTAAACAGCATAAAATAGTTTTTTATTTTACCAATGACCCTTACCAATACAGGGAGCCCGTTTTTCGAGCCCCAGCATTGGAATCGCGAGAACCGTAAAAGATACGAGGTCTTATAAATTAAATTTGTGCAATATTTAGATAAATACCTTAAAAACCATCAAAGATTTTTAAAAACAGATTGCAGAATCTGATTTGGAGTTAAGTTTTACGCAATGGAAGGTAAAAAATTTAAATTTTTCACTTTGCGTTTTGGATATATCCGCTTCGTCGTTGATATCCAAAACCATTGAAGATTTTTAAAAACGGATTGCAGAATCTAATTTAAAGTTAAGTTTTACGCAATGAAAGGTAAAAAATTTAAATTTTTCACTGTACGTTTTGGATATATCCGCCTTTGTCATTGATATCCAAAAATTTTATTTTTAACTTTGTGTAATATTTAGATAAAAATCGTAAAAACCATCAAAGATTCTTCAGAACGGATTTCAGAATCTCATCAAGAGTTATGATTTACGCATTGAAAGGTAAAATATTTAAATTTTTTACTATAAGTTTTGGATATATCCTTCTTTGTCGTTGATATCCGAAAATTAAATTTTTATCTTTGTGCAATATTTAGATAAATATCTCAAAAACCACAAAAGATTTTTAATGACGGATTTCAGAATCTGATTTAGAGTTAAGTTTTACCCAATGGAAGGTAAAAAATTTAAATTTTTTACTATTCGTTTTAGATATACATATTCGCCTTTGTCGTTAATATCCAAAAATTAAATTATTAACTTTGTGCAATATTTAGATAAATATCTTAAAAACCATTAAAGATTTTTTAAAACGGATTTCAGAATCTGATTTAGAGTTAAGTTTTACGCAACTAAAGGTTAAAAATTTACATTTTTTCCTCTACGTTTTGGATATATCCGCCTTTGTCGTTGATATCCAAAAATTAAATTTTTATCTTTGTGAAATATTTACATAAATATTTCAAAAACCACTAAAGATTTTAAAAAACAGATTACAGAATCTGATTTGGAGTTAAGTATTACGCAAAGGAAGGTAACTAATTTAAATTTTTCACTGTACGTTTTGGATATATCCGCCTTTGTCGTTGATCTCCAAAAATAAAATTTTTAACTTTGTGAAATATTTAAATAAATATCTCAAAAACCTTTAAAGATTTTTAAAAACAGATGTTAGAATATGATTTAGAGTTAAGTTTTACGCAATGGAAGGTAAAAAATTTAAATTTTTTCCTGTAAGTTTTGGATATATCCGCCTTTGTCGTTGATATCCAAAAATTAAATTTTTAAATTTATCTAATATTTAGATAAATATCTTAAATACCACCAAAAACTTTTAAAAACGAATTGCAGAATCTGATTTAGGGTTAAGTTTTACGTAAAATAAGGGGAACATTTTGAATTATAATTAAATTCAAAACAAAAATAAAATACAAAAAGCGGATCTACCCATCTAGGGCCACTACAGCCAACGATCAATAAGTCTAACGGATATCCTCATATTTGTTAGTCATTCATACACATTTATAATCATACCGGTCACCTATACAAGAGCTAGACGCGCCTGACGTCGCTTCACTCAGAATATCGATAAGAATCGAACACCAGCAAGGCCCCATCCTCCTCCTGGTCTGAACGAAACAGATTATTTCCACTACATCCTTTATAAATTTATTTTACTTTTGTTTTAAATTTATTAAAAGAACGTTTATATTTACTTAACTGCGTGTTTTAGATATAAGCACTTTGGTCTTTGACAGTCAAAAAAAATTTAAATTTCGTGAAATATTTATATAAATATCACACAAACCACTAAAGATTTTTTAAAATGAATTGCGGAATCTGATTTAGAGTTAAGTTTTTCGCAATGGAAGGTAAAAAAATTAAATTTTTTCCTGTACGTTTTGGATATATTAGCCTTTGTCGTTGATATCCAAAAATTAAATTTTTAATTTATTCTGATTTAGAGTTAAGTTTTACGTGTAACAAGGTGAAAATTTTGAATTTAATAAAAATACATTTTCATTATTATTATAAATAAATTAAAAAAAAAAGCAGATCAATTAATCTAGGGCCACTACAGCCAACAATCGATGAGTCTAACGGATCTTTATACTTGTTAGTCATTCATACACATTTATACTCATACACCGGTCACCCACCCATTTTAGAACTGCTGGTCAGCTTTAAACTTTTAAACGTCTATTTTAAGATAAACATCAATTCAATAACAATTTCGTCCTTTATTCTTGACTAACTTTGTCTCATTAAGATAAACAATCTTCTTGTATGTACAAGTTGTGCATCATTTACCTATTTAAATATCTAAATTTATAAATTGCCACCAATGTCAAAACGTAAAAATACTAATATTTCCACATAATTAAAGTGTCATTAGTAATAACAAAAGGACGAAGGTGTGAAAATTTCAAAATTAAAAAAATCATGTAATTGACGATCTTGTTCCAACTTCAAGTACAAGTTTAATTACACCTGTAATGTTGGTAGGTCAAGAGTGCATTAAATGCGTGTTCTTTTCACATTTGCACTTGCAAATTTATGGAAAATAACATTAAAAAAGTTATTTATAGTTTGTTTCTATTACTTATTAAAAATTAATTTGCATAAAATTAATTATTGTGAATGTATGTGATTTTTTAAATTTTATTTGTTTAGCGTTTTTTGCATAATTACAAGCTTTGCAATTAAAAAACAAAAAATTTAAATATAATGCGTTATTAGATAATGTTTACTGCTGTTGTAATCAGGGATACCACCAGGAATTATTCTAGGTCCACCTCTTGAATTATTTTATTATGTATTGATAAAAATAAAATTCCTGTTCTCTCTTTAGTCATTTGTGTATAACTCAATTTAAGAAAATTAAATTAAAAAAAATAAAACTGTGATACCACAAGGAACCATTCTTGGACCTTCCTTTGTTGTTTTTTTTAGAATGTGGCATTAATTTTTATGCCCAATGTAACTCTGTATTTCTGCATAATGAAAAATTTGCATTTTTTTATATAATCCTTAGAACCTTGAATGTAACCATACTCTTACTACTTTGTAAATGAAAGTATTTATAAAGGAAACGAATCTACACTTGAGGAATGTACTACATGGTTTATCAAAAAGGATCAACATTTCAAATTTTTTTGTTTATTTTATTATTACATTAATATAATTATATTCACATTATAAAATCTTCTAAAACAATAGAATAAAGGGCTTTTATATGAACGTTTTGTTGTTTATTTAAAACATTATCATTACGTTTGTCAAAATATAAAATTAATTAGAGCAAATATCTTTATGTAAAACAAAATAACACAAAATATTTTACATGTGCTGTTCAACTCATTCAACAACTCTCCAAAGAAAGACAAAGGGGAATTTATTTCAACATTAATGGGAACAAACAAATTTCTCTGTACTTTATGTAATAAATATTTATTTTGCTCCATGCATGTATATTTATTTTGGAGTGTCTAATTTATTTCACAGTGCGCTGTTGAATGTAGTAGCTCTAGGTAGTGCACTAAATTTTCACATAAAATGAAAAATATTAAAGTGTGAAGCTTGTTCACACTTAACAAATGTTTGTTTAATATTCACAATTTAGTTTTAAACGAAAATAATGCTTATAAAAATATTTTTCCAAACATTTTTTTTATTTATTGTTTACTGTTCGCTAGGTTGATAGAAGTCTAGCTTATTTGTAATCCTGTTATCGATGATTTTAATGTTTAGTTTATACATGTGCGACAGCGGGCTTTTAAGTTGGTGGTATTGCATGTTACTTGTGTCCCCTTTGTTTAATTACTTGCGCGTTCTACCATATTTTGGGAATTTTCCATTCTTGGAGACACCTGTTCAAGAGGATTTTAACAGATTCTAATAGATCTTGGCATCTTAGCATTTCACAAGTTATTTGATCTTCTTCCAGTGCTCTTCCGTTCTTCATATGTTCTAACGCCTGTTTTCGTTATATCCGGAATTTCCTCTGAATTGACATTTGTTAATATCTGTTCGCGTCTACCTGGTGGTTCTAGTTTTGCCCATCATAGTAAAAAAACGGCTAAAAAACGTATCAAAGCAATTTATAAATATAAAGCAGAATTTTAAATACCCATTTTAGTATATGTAATTGTGCTGTAAATTTAAATTCCATTTAATGCAACCCTTCACCATTATCCAACAACTACTCTTTAATAACGCATTCAATGCGCACTTATAAAGTGGCGATCAAGCCCTTGTAATTATTAAATCCAGTACTATAATTAGCCCACTGTAATAAGCAGTAAGCTATCATCATTCATCACCAGCAAAATACCCTTCTGAAAACGTTTTTAATTCAATTCAAATTTTTAGTTGAATTGTTGTATGTAATCAAATGTTATTGTTACAAAAACGTATTTATTGTTTATTATGTGTAAATCTCTAATTGGTTATTTACTATTGTCTTCTCTGTCTAAAACACACATAATAATGTAGTCAAAAAAATTACATAAGTTATTCAAAAAATCAAAACAATTAAAGTTGTTTAGATCGTGTGGAACAACCCTTATTAAAAATTGATCAATTTAATAATCATTCAAAACACATACACGATAATTCGTGCTAAGCCGGAATTGTAGTCAAATGTCATGCATTAACTTTCCCTTTTAGTTTTAATAAAGGTAATAAATAGAGCAATAACACACGATCACGTTTTATCAGATAGACACGAGGTATTTGAAACTGTCAGGGGTGGAGCATGTGGTTGGGATGTAAATGAACCGATAACTGTATATTGGTCAAAGCTTGCCATCTGCTATGGAACAAAGGGGTAATGAAACAATGCAATTTTCATGTGAGAAAATTTACAGTTTTATTGATGTAAAATGCAGTCACAATGTTATTGCAACAATCACAATATGGTTTCGATAAATCACATGTTAAAAATGGGTGGACTATGCCCTTATCAGATTAAAACCCTAATGTGATTTTCTTCGTTAGCATTTTATAGACTTCAATGTGTATTTTTTGATATTATTTTGATATTTCAATGTATTAGTTGTTAATAGTATAACAGTGGAGGATATTATCAATGTCAGTTTGTGATATTCTGTCGAAAGCATGCTTCGCGAATACTATGCTTAGATAGACTCAGTCGAATTTATTTCCCTTCTTAGGTTGTTTTAATGCAAGAAGCTTCCTGTAGGGTTATGACCCATTTAATAGAAAACGTGTCTATTAAATTGGTCATAACCCTACATTAAACAATAAAATAATAGACGTGAATGTGAAAAACTAAAAAATAACGAGCTTCTATTGTTGAACTATTTTTTTTGTAAAAGTCCTGCTACTTTACTCGTATTATTTTTGTGAGATGGATTTTGGTCTTGTATTTTTCTGATAATTTTTAAAACGCCGTACGTACCGCGTACATTTTCATATTTTATCTTTTAATTCTTTGTATTCATTTTAAAAGTTGGGATAGTTATCTTCTTCTTGTAGTTGATTTCCTATCGAAGGTTGGATATCATCATAATTATTGACCGCTGCTCTAACTAGTTTAGTACTGCTACAGCCAAACCACACCAATAGTTTCTTTAACCAGAAGCTTCTACGTCTGCCTATGCTTTTCTTTCCTTTTACTTTTTGCACATTGAGTTCCAAAACGGCATATTTGGGACATCTTAAGTTTTCTTTTGTTAATGATTAGTGTAAATTTGTATTCCTTATTTACTTTTTCAAGCACCTCTTTGTATTTGTCAAATTTTTGATGTCCCCAAATGTCTCCAACCTTGTTAGTAGCGGTTATTTTAATAAACATGTATGTTGGAAGGTAGAAAACACGTAGTAGAATATTATTATTATTCCTAATCCAATCCGCTATCTATGTTACTTTTATATTTTTACGTTGATCTTGCTACCTTTTGTTTTTATCTTCGCTGCTAGTTACCTTGTTTGTTTTACAGATAATAATAGAAGTCGACTCTTTCAATTACCATATTGTTAATACTTAATTAATTTTTTGGTTTTAGTTACTACCATGTACTTAGTTTTCTTGGTATTCATTCGCAGTTTATACTTTTTACATTGGCGATTAATTCTTTCTAGTATGTGCTCTTTGCTAATGTCATCCGCATATACCTATGATGTTATTTATATATTCACCATTTATATACCTGTTGACTCTTTCGCAATAACCTTCTCAATGTCTGTTGTCGTAAAATGTAATGAAAAAATTTAAAAGATTGTTCATCATCAAATAGTTTAAATATTTTCACTGGGATCAGATTTTATTTAATAGCTTCTATGGTGTTTGCCCCTAGTTAATCTGGTCTATTTTCCTACAGTTGCTGTAGTTTATCACATCAAACTAAATCGACGACCCTTTGATTATTATTGAAGCATACAAACACATTCTGATTCTTGACCAAATATCTTTAAAACAACACATTGCTTTCAAGGAGAGCTTTCCTCATGCTAAGGCTTTCTCTATACCTAAATTAAGTACAACCATTCCGTCTTCTAGTTGAGTATATACCTTTTTGTAAATAACCTTTATAAATGTCTTTAGTATATGACTCATTAGTGCAAGAGACATGTATTCCGATGACTCGCATTTATTTTTTTTATGAAGCAGTTCAAAGGTGGATGGGAGCCATTGCTTAGGGTAGTAAAGAAATTTAGAAGACTGTCCATCAGGGTCATATCAAAGAGTTTAAATATTTGATCTGGTTTATATGAATTTTCTGGTCATTGCCTCCAGCCGTCGTACGCAGCCTTGTTCACACCATTGCTGGTGTTAAGCCTCTTCTCTGCCTATAATGCTGGCAACTTACATTATAGGTGGACTTACAGTTAAGCGTGAATTCCGAACCACTGGAGTTACATGATTTTCCTTCTAACTCCAGACCAAAAAAGGTTTTAGCCTTCAGTACATGTTGGAAATTACCCTTACGTTTCTCTGGTCTATGTTCCTACAGTTATTGTAGTTTGTCATGTCTATATCTATATCGAACACCCTTTAAAAATTAATAAAGCATGCATTCTGATTTTTGTCTATCTTTAAAACAACACATTGCTTCCGAAGGAAACTTCCATTATTCTAAGGCTTTCCCTTACTCCAAATTGGGTATAATCTAAGCCCTTTTCTAGTTTTATACAGATCTATTTGTAGATAATCTTTAAAAAAATTTATAGTTTATGGCTTATTAGTGAAATAGACCAGTATTTCAAAGACTTAAAATTTTAGTATTTTTAGGAAGCAGTTCAAAGGTGGATTGCTTTGGGATAATGTCTGTTGTCGTTGTATTAAAGAAATTTTAAAAGACTATTAGATTTTCATTAAATAATTTATATTGTTACACAAAGTTCATATTTAGTCATAAGTCAGCAATATGACCGACAATTCCTCGCCAGTCAGGACTAAAAACCTGGTGACTAATTTAGTTACATGATGTCCATGTTGTTTCATGGACAGCTAACGTTGAACTCCTATTGAAATCTGGCAAAACAGTAAAAAGTAAAATATATAATGTAATTGATTGCAAAAACGCGAGTATTGAACTTCTTGATCAGCAGGTCTTTAATCCCAACTGGCGAGGAATTGTCGGTCATATTGCTGACTTATGACTAAATATGAACTTTGTGTAACAATATAATATTACTAAAATCTGATTTCGTTTAATGGCTTTGGCTTTAATGGTCTTATGCTTTTCAAAGCGTGCTCGAGCTACATTACTTTCGATTCTTCATTGTCACTGCTATTTGTCTAGGCCGTTTATCATTAAAAACTTCTTGGATCAAGGTTGTCTATCTTTCTAGGTTCTTATTCTTATCAGTTTATCATAATTCCTTTCATGCATCTCTAATTATTCACAGATTAGTGATTCATTACGCTTTTGCTGTTTTTAGATTTCTTTGAATTATTTTTGATTTTATTCTTTGTGTCTCTATTTTTAGCGCTTATCAATTAATATCTATATTTGAAAGGATCCAAGATTTTTGCATTTATCCAAAACTTCTTTTTTCTTTATTTCCTAACTAAGCTTTTCTATTGCCAATGCTTAATTGAAGTACATTTGATCTTTTATCAACGTTTGCTCTTGTTTTTGGAAACCTTTATTTTCTTTCGCTGGTAATACATTTTTGGTCTGATGTACTATAGCCTTGCACACCGTTTTATCATTTAATAGTTCGATACCTACATAATAACTTTGTCTTTTCGTAATTTTGAACTTTACGTACATGTCTGCTATTACAGGGTTATAGATCTCAGCTTCTGGGTAAGTTCTTACCATTTTTACGACATTTTTATATTGAGTTTTCATCAGTATATAATCAATTTGATTTCTTGCGTTCTTCTCCTTTAGTATAATCTACACATATAGAGTCAATATTAAGAAAGTTTATGCTTTTATCACTTCATTTAGATTTTTATAAAAAATTTTAACCTTCTAATATTCTTCATCTGCAGTTTGTGCATAAACTTGCAATATCTCTATAGTACCCTTTCTTTTTTTTTAGCAGAATTATCATTTCTTAGTCTAAATAGGGAGCAAAGTTTAAGGCAGATCTATGCAAATTGTTGTCACAATTTTTCCCACTCCATAGCGATACTATATTTTTACTTTCTTAGTTTATAATGACCCTAGTTTTTACTGTCGTACATCACTTATTCCCAGTACTTCCACCCTGGGTCTTTTTAACATAACATTTTCTAATGTTGGCCAATTTTTGTCCACGACTTAATACTCGGGAATCGTTTTCTCTATAGCTTGAAAAATAGTGTTACTGGAGATATCCATATGAGTCTTTGCTACAATAGCTTTTTATTCCTTTCTGCTTTTCCATGCTGTTGATCGCTTCATTTATCCATCTTGGGGAAAATTTTCTTAAGTCTAGGGCAGCTATTTCACCTAGCTGTTAGCCAATTGTTCCTTAATCTGATTGTCTTTAGGCTTGTAGTTATAGTTTTGATATTTCATTTCTCCGATACCACCTATCCTTCACTTGAAAAGGCGCCCCACACGGTTTATACTAGTTCAATATTCTCTTAGGATTTTTTTTCGTTCATGATATTCTGGAAAAAATCTATTATTTCTTATAAAATCATCATTGTTGATATCTTCTTCTGCGGTTATAGTTTTGCCTTGGATATTTCATTTCTCCGATACCACCTATCCTTCACTTGAAAAGGCGCCCATAACGGGTTATACTAGTTCATTATTCTTTTGGGTTTTTTTTTTCGTTTATGATATTCTGGAAAAGTTCTATTATTTCATATAGAATCATCATTGCTGATGTCTTCTTCTGCGTTTTCCTATATTTTTCTTATCTTAGATCTAGGTTGTCATTCGACTTTCTTTTTGATTGTCCAATGCTTTGCTTACCTTTGTTTCGGTATCAGCTGCATATATTATCTGCGTTACATGATCTTAAGATTATTTTCATTTGTGTGGTTTTCAGTTATTTTTTTGTTTTGGTTGTTTTGGTCTTATTTTCAACATGTACGTCAAATTTGGTCTGATTATCGTTACTTATTGTTTTTAAAGTTTGTTTCGCCATTAAAGCAAATATATCCGTGAAATTTGTAATAATATGTTTAAATAAATTTTCCAAATACCTTAATATGTTGTTTATTAAATAATCATAAACAGGATATTAAATAAATTTACTAAATACGCAATAGAGTTGAATATCTGTAAGTAATATTAATTTTCATTTGATAACATAATTCAACATATAATGTTTTAGGAACAATATATTGGTAATACAATTAATAACAGTTCAGAGTATGTTACATTAATTAATTTTATATTACAGTACGCGTTAGAATTTAAAATAATTTACGATTGTATATTGTGCAAATTTTTGACGTTTAGATTTAAATTCTATTAATATTAAGTGTGCCTACATCAAAAATGGAGCTGTGGTCGCAAATTAAGTTGGCTGTCTTTTTTTGTTGTGAAATGCATTGGCAATAATTTCGATAGTGACATCCGTCACTTTTGTATGATTTAAAATCTATTTTTTTAATTTTTAGCTAAGTATGTCTCTGCTACTTGGTGGGAATAAATTCAATATAATGTTGCTTAGCAACGATCAAGGATTAGCTTTTAGAATGTTAAATTTTGAACAAAATTTGTTGCAAATTTAATTCTAAACACCTAACTAATAAACTACCACTTTCGGTTGGTGGATTTCAGCAAAAAGTCAAGAACTACTCAATTTTTAATCAAAGCCTAAATATGAATTTCCAGGCGGATCAGTTTAGCCGTCTGGGCTGTGACACACAGACAGACATCACTTCGAAAATAAGTTTTTTCCGAATGAGGGAAGTGGAAAACGGATATCCGCAAAAATCTTGATTTCATAAATTTTTGAGATTACTATGTGTATTTTTCTCAAAGGTATCATAAAAAGTGGTATTTGGATGGTTACACTATTGGGATGTAGGGGTTCCGATGCAGAGATTTACTATCGGGGTAAAATATTCTGATCTCACCACACTCATACATATAAATAAGCGGGGTTCCTAAAGCTTCTACCGCATCCCGCATTTTGATCGCCAATATTTTATCTTTAAAGTCTTCTTTATGTTTTGCTCATTACCTTATTGTAACCATATCTTCATTTATCCCTGCGGCTGCTAGTGTTTCTCGTTTTTGTTTATTCAATGGGTTTTGATTCGAAGCTATTTTTGACCATATGCATTTCACCATGCATTCTCACATGTCCATGCCATATTAATTGTCTTGTTTACATTCTTTCTGTTTTTCTGTATATTCTAATTATACGTCGCTCAATTTCGTTATTTGGTATGTGTTCTGGTTTCGATATACTTTAAGCTCTTCTGAGATAATCCATTTTTACTGCATCTATTTTTTATTTATTCTTTCCGTGGTCTGCCAACATTCTTATCCATATGTTAATATTGGCGCTACAATTGCTTCATAAATTGTCAATTATGTTTTAATTGTAATTTGATTGGACTAAAGTAAAGTTAGGAATCCGCTCGCCCTTTTGTCCCTGTTGTACTCTGTGAATTATATTCCATTTAGGTGATCCCTTTCTCGAGATACTCACTGTATTAGTATTTTTTATATTTTTCTTAGCTTCAAATCTGGATGTTCTTCTTTGTGTTCTATGGACAGGTATTATTTTTTATTTATGTTTATGTTCATATTCTTATTCCTCTTTAAACTTTCTTAACATCTAATCTACATCCTCTTCACAATTTACAATTAGCACCTGATAATCTGCAAAAAGTAATGTTGACAGATTGCTGTCTGTAACCATTATTCCCATTACAGAGCACTATTGTTTCCACTCCTGGCGCGCCATTAAATCTTAATTGTGCTGTAGAGATCTGAAGTTAACTCTAAGAATCCGACTCCTCAGATGTTGTCTTTTCCACCCTGCTGTACGGTACGGAAGCTTGGACAATGAACAAAGGGACTTGAAGCCATTGAGATGTAGGCGTATAGAAGAATACTAAAAGTTTCATGGACGGAAAAAATATCCAACATAGGAATACTTCAACGCCTAAATAAGTCTACCGAAATTCTTACCACCATTACCATTAAAGGGAGGAAACTACAATATTTCGGGTTATGAGAGTCAAAAAATACCGATTACTGCAGAACATCATGCAAGAAAAAATTTCTAGTAAAAGGGCGGCAGAAAAACATCATGGCTCAAGAACCTACATGACTGGTATAAACTCGGCTCAAGCACTCTGTTCAGACTTGCCACCTATAGAGTAAGGATGGCCTTATTGGCGACCAACGTTTTGGAAGAACATGGTACTTAAGAAGAAGAAGAATTAAATGTAGATTTTAAATAAAGTGGGTGACAAACAGCATCCTTGTTTAAGGCCTTTCCTAACCTTTAATGGTGTTAACAAGGACGGTTATATTTATTTTATTGAATATAGCAAGGCTTTTAAAAATGTCAGACATAAGAAGCTAATGAACATATTGGCGAATTTAGATATCGATCGCCGCGATATTCAGATTGTATCGAATTTATACTGGTTTTAAACAGCAAAAGTCATGATTCAAACCGAACTGACAGAAGACTTACAGATTCGAAAAGGTGTAAGGCTAGGATGTGTCCTTTCTCCTATGTTTTTCAACATATAATTCGAAGCTATTTTCAAGGAAGCGCTCGACGAAGAATATGCTGGAATCGTTGTAAACGGCAGAGCAATTAATAACATTAGTTACGCGGACGTCACGGTTGTGTTGGCGGACACTTTGGAATACCTCGCACGCATGGCCAAAGACCAAATAACAAATTCAACTACATGTCGACGGAGCACACATAGAACAGGTCTGCAAATATAAATACCTTGACACCTGGATAAATGACGCATGGATATACCTCCAAGAAGTCGCAGCACGAATTGAATAAGTAAAAGCTGCATGCACTAGTATGAAGAAGATGCTTACTTTTTCGGGTATGAGCATGTAACTGGGGCGTAGGATGATACGCCACTACGTTTTCCCGATGCTGCTTTACGGGATGGAAAGTTGGACCTTGACTCAAGAATAAACAAAAAAGATAGAGGCCTTTGTAATGTAGATCTACCGTAGTATACTGCAAATATCGTGGATTCACAAAGTATCAAAAATAAAAGTATAATATTGTAGCCAGCCTAATTTGTATAGAAATTGTGTAGGTAGTGCTTTAAGCTGTCGATATTACATTTTAGGGCTTTAGGCAGTGATTTCACATCGACTTTTTTGTGTTGTCTGGTTGTTTTCCTGTAGTTAATGGTAACTTTCACTACAACTGTGTAGTGGTCAAACGCGTATTCGGCACCACGATATGGCCTTACATAATTTGTTTTCAATCTTGTATTTTGTGGCTGTACCCAAGTAAATTTGTGTGTGTTTTTTTTTATGCGAAAAGAATCCATTCATAATCTTTAGATCTTAGAATCTTAACTCTATAAGTCGTTCTCCTTTGTTATTAACTTTTTCTTCGCCATATATCCCAATTACGATTTTCGTCCTTTTTTTCTACTCTGGCATTAAAGTCTTCTGGTATACAAATTTCTTTTTTGTTATTGGTGATTATTATAACATGATTTAGTTTGTCATAAAACCTATCTTTTGTGTTGTTATCAGCATCATCACTTGGAGCATAAACTCCTATCACCTCCATTATTTCTCTACCTTTTCCCAGCTTTTAATGTTTTTCTTGAGCTTTTTATAAATAACAATAGAAATTCCTCTCCTTGCTCTTACGCTTTAGTCCGCTATAGAGGTTGATGAAATTATCTATTTCTTCACTCCCTTTCCCTATTTTTTCGCTTCGGTAAGATCGCATACATCTACCTTGATTCTTGAAAGACTTCTGTTTATTTGGTCATTAAACCTTGTATATACCATGTAGCCAATTTCATATGCCTTTTCCGTAGCATTTGTCTTATATTTTCGTCATTTTTCTGAGGCAGTTTGTCGAAATTTTTAGTATAAAGTTGTTTTTATAAAAAAGATGGGTTGCTAGCTTATCGTTTTAACCCTCCTCTCGGCTCAAAAACGGCTGCGGCGACAGCTGAACTGCTTAATCCACCCAGCACCAACACAGTGAAGGTTAGAAATTATTCATGAGAGAGAAAAAAAAATTATATATGTAAGGGGTAAAATCATATATTAATAGTTTATATAGTTTTCATAATATTTCTTTAATTCCCAAAAATGTTACAATAAAAAATATCACGTTACATCAATTCGAGAAGATATTTAAAAATTTTTGGAGTCAATAATGGATAATTTTATAAATATTTTATAAGTTTAAATTCTCCATCTCACAATAATTGTTTTTTAAAACGCATTTGTAAATTTTTCCACTGACTGAATAAAAATGTTGTTATGCATTCTCACAGTAGAGATCATTTATGATCGGTTTATAGCCACATAAATAATTTACGACTTATTTAAACGCAAAATATTTTAGGATGAATACTACTACACAACAAGCTCTACATAAGATATGTAATAATGTGGAAATTCAAGTTTATACCCCAATAATTTATTTAATTTAATTTTTCACGACATAATTGGCATTCAATAAATTTAATAATTTTTATAGATATAACTGAAACTATTAAAGCGTTAATAAAAAGTGTACCTAATATTTTATGAAATTAATTGTAGTAACTACAAACTTGGTGCAACGATTTGCATAATTACCCAAAAAATGTATTTAACAAGAAGTAGCAAATTGATATAAAAACTTAAATGTAAATATATTTTATCCATTCCATAATCAATACGAGTTTGATGTAATTAGGGGTTTAAGAGAAAGTAAAAAGCCAGCTAAAAGTAATATTATTTTTAAACGCCCTAAGCCATTTTTTTGCGGATGTGAAAACTTTTTTGTATTTACAAAAAAAATAACGAGTTGCGAAGATGTCACTCGCCGAGGATTTTGGTTTCACTGATAAAGCAAACTTTTGATAGAGAAACTTCGAACGAATTTTCAGATATGGACTTTTTGCGAACCTAATTTTAAACCTGATAAAACAAATTATCATTTGACAAATAAATTCGTGAAAAGTTTAAAATTGTTTAAAATTTTACGCCAATTTAATAAAAGCGATTAACGTTTTTAATATTTATACATTGCACATGTTACTAGGTGATTAATTAAATTTATCGGGAATGATTTTTCTCGTTATTTTTTTAATTAATATTTGATAAAAATAATTAAAACAAATTTTTAGCTGTAACATTTGATTTTTAAACCGATGAAACTGGTCATAATATAAGGGGATTAATGTTTTTTTCTTTCTAAGCCACATGTGACACCATGCAAATGTAGTCGTTACTGTTATGTGTGTCCATTTACAAAACTGCTTATTACATACCCTTTGGCACAGTTGTTCCGTTTTTTCAGCCAAACTCAAAATTCACATTGAATGCAAAATGGTCCATTAGCAACGCCATTTTTTTTTAAATCATACATTTATGGATTTCAATTTTAAAATTATTCCACTTTTTTTAAATAAATATTTGCAAAAACATTTTTAAGATTGAATATGCAATAACTTTTAGGTATTATTACAGCTTCGCAAAATAAAAGTTTTTTTAACTTTAAAAAAGTTTTTATGAAATTTCCATAACATACTTTTAGCAAAATAAAAAAAAATCATTTCGTCAATCTTTAAAGCAGGAAATAACTGTTTGATATAAATGTTAACAAACTTTTCAAGATGAAACTACCAAAAGTAGATGAAATCTAGTAAATGTTGTATCCTTATGATGTGTAAACAAGATTTATGTATGAAACAAATTTGTTATGTTGATATAAATTTTTTTCTAGGTGGTTTTCGGTGGAGGCCGGAGACATTGGTTGCCAAAAGTGGCGCACGATCCGGAGCAAACGAAGGAAGAAGGCCGGCGCCTTGATGGTCGCAATCTCATCGACGACTGGGTGCGCGACAAAAAGAAAAGAGGCCTCAAGGCCGAATATGTCTGGAATAAGGGACAACTAGATAAAGTCAACCCCAATCAAGTAGACTACTTACTCGGTGAGTGTTTTATTGCTTACTCTTAAAGCATCATTTAGATGCAATCTTGAACAGAAACTACGATTACCACTTGGATGTAGTAACTATCTAAATTACCTTACATTGACTACAGTGTGCTCGCTTTTTACCGCATTAATCGACCATAAATTTTACTAGCTACAGACTTTAGTCATATAATTTTATACATGCCCTTTATTAAATTATACTGCCACTACTCTATTAATTTTACTAACTTTTTTACATCACTTTGCTTCAACTTTTAAATTTCAGCATTGATTTATTAAATTTTTAAAGCAAAAAATATTAAAAACCGTTTATACAGAGCTTAAATTTAGGTGAAAATAAGAATTAAACTAAAACAATTTTTTTGTAGCGAAATTTTTTCAATTTAATTAAAAAGTAATAAATCATATTAAATTTTTGCTTTACTGCTTTTATCAATAAAATAAATGTGTCGATAGAATCATTATCGAAAGACATATATTTAGAAAATAATTCAATTTCTTTTTTTACGCTATCAATCAACGTTATCCTTCCGAAACAAATGTACGCTGAAGAAAATATTTTATTTAGGAAATATGAAAAGATTGAAACGCATCTAATGGTTATAAATTACATGTTACAAATGTGAGATTTTTTTCACTTATAGTGAGCCAAAAAAAAAAATCACCCCTAAAGAAGTTGGTTGTTATACTTGTTAGGATATTATTGGTTACTAATTGTGGTTTGAAATATCCATCATTTGACTCGATAAATGCATGAAAATGTTAGATAATTAGCTATCGCACTTTTTCTAACATTATGATGATTTTTCCCAAAAGCGTTAAAAATGTATAGGCGCAGCAGATTAACCATTACAACCTTATACACTTAACCCACAGATGGGGGATTAAATTTAAAAGATCGTAAGGGAGTTGCAAGGGCCCAAATAAAATGTAACTAAACTTAATGTCCTTACAACGTGCACCGAGTCAAATGAAATAATAATTTTTAAATTCTTCTTGACCAGTCTTTTTTTATTTACCCGTTATAACAGAAAAAGTTGGTAGCAAAAATTGCTTAACAACTTTTCCTGTTAAGAAATGGGTTGGGATCGGCTGCTCAAAGTAATTTGGTGGGAGTAGTTCTTTGTGTTAAGTATAAGAGCTTTAAAATTTAAGAAATTAATCGGGCGCCAACAAACTTAGGATTTGCAGAAAAAAGGCAAACACTGAAGAAACATATAGTAGGTTAATGTGTGTTTATCAGTCCTTAATTAAAGCAATCAACGAACACTTATGATAAATAAAGCAAATAATAATTTCAACATGTATTTTTCCATAAAATTAACAAAGAAATTGAATTAATAATAAATCACCAAAGATTTTAATTTTAAAGGCTACTTCCGAGGTTGGGATGCTTATAACACAAGTGTCTGTGAAATTATCTCCTGACCGGACCTCGAACCAAGAACTTTCGGTTACATCAATGACTTATTAGTGGCTTCAATCAGGAATATTATGGGACACGTTCTTGTTCTCTAAAACTTCCAATCAGGAAGATACTGCGACCCGTTGATAACTTCTACATTTCTAATCAGAAAAATAACGGAAGCCATTAATAATTTACATAATTAATTTGGAAATACATACATTTACAAATAAATTAACAGTTTAATTTGGATCTTACGTTAAACAAAAAAATTATGTCTGTCTAAATAGTAAGGAAAGAATTTAATTATGAATTACCCTACACTAATCCCACAATAAACATTTAAGAAGAGGAAAAGGAAATTCAATATGCCTCCCATAACAGAGAGCACTGAAATTTATAAGATAAATTAAAACAACCAAAATTTAATAAGTGCTAAGAATAATATCACTTGCAAGGATAATGTAATCGTTAAAATCGTGCTTCAAGTCACACCACACCAGTATGCACTTTATTAATTAATTAAGGTTAAAATAAATTGGTAATAGGTCAATACGTCCTGCAATTAACGAATTAGTTGCCTTAAATAGCAATAAAAATTTTTGCGGGTTACATAAACCTACAAACTCAGTTGGCATCGTCAAAAGTTTCGCTTCGCCTTAATGTGATCACAGAAAACATGAATAATTTATTAATGTGAAATAAATTAACAAATATTTTGCTTTGCCAAAATTCAGACAAAATGAACATGTGTTGGAATGTACAGTCCCCCAAAATGGTGTCGCTTATGGCGTTTTTTGTTCTAATTTTTTGTGGTGTTACCATTTAGGTTATTGTTTTGCTCTTGAACATATTTTTTTTCTGCTTTTCTGCATACCTTTCGGTATGTTTTAGATATTTATCTACTTATTGCTGGTATTTCTACTTTATGTGTTAAAAATAAATACATATTTAGACATTATAGATATTCCGAGAAAGTTCATAAGCATATCTCCTCCATTGTTTATTTGGCCTAGGCTGTGCTCAAGAAAAGGTGATAGATTTCATTTCTGTGAGCAACTTTCAGCTAACAATACTTATATGGATTATTCAACCGTCGCAGTTGTAACTTCTTTACCTTGGAGCATGCTTTTAATCTCACTTGTCGCGTATTATTGGGTATAAATTCATTTATTGTTCGGTTTTTCCATTAAGCAATCTACTACCAATATTAACCTTTGAGGTTGATGTACTCTTTGTTTGTGCACTTTTTCCTGCAAAAATCCTTTAGCAGCTATATGGAGTCTTTGTTATCTCATGTCTTTTGAATATAAGTTTTGTGGTGTGCTTACTATCCGTCAGCTTTTCCCTTATTTTTCAGATAAAATAATATCCACTTATTGGTCTGTACACCTTGGCTTTGCTCTAGTTATTACGTTCTGGTTTTGGTGTAAAGACTTCTTCTTCTTTTTTTTTTTAAGTGCCATCGAGATTCCTGCGTAGGCATCTTCTTTTCTCTTTAGATTTTTCTAGTAATCGCAGCGGTTTGAAGGGCTTGGAAGTCTTGTATTCCTGTCCATTGACAAATATTCCGTAGCAAGATAATTTTTTCCTTCCTATCCTTCTCTTTCCTCCTTTTATTTTACCTTGGAAAATAAGGCGTTGGAAATAATAGCGTTCTCCACAATTATGTGATCCAGATAAGATACTTTTCTTTTTTTGATTATTTCGAAAAGTTATCGATCTTTTAGTTTAGTTCTGCGGAGAACTTCTTCATTACTTACATGATCGACCCAAGATATTCTGAGCATTCTTCTCAAAGTCACATTTAAAAAGCCTCCAGTCTGTTTATGGTGGATATTTTCAGTGTCCATGCCTCTACCCCGTATAAAGCACCGACCAAACATAGCTAGATCTAGTTGTTTGTAGAATTCTTCTATTTTCTCGTTTGGTTTATCTGTTATTGGAGCGTAGGCCTGTATAATGTTAATATTATTTGGTTTACCAGTTATTTGGATTAAAATAACTTTCTCAGAGAGGGGGATAAAGTGTAAAGACTACTCTTGTGTATTTCCATGTATCTAGTATTTTTACAGCCGGCACACCGGCTCTGAAATGTTTGCATAGAACTAGTATCATGGCATTGCTGACTATACTAGTATTATGACATCCTTGCCATTCAGTCTTTTCATTTTGCCTTTATACCGAAGTGTAATGAAAAAACGGGATGGCTCTCTTAGCGGTAAATTATTTTTGAGTTTAAGAGTGGGTTTATTGAATAATCTTTCTGTCAATGGTAATTGTTTTTTGCATCCAAATTTATTACTCCTCTGACCAGATTTATGGAGTCTGAGTTCAAAATTCTTTAACTCTCAACCATTTCCAGGATGTATTCAGACTCTGTGTTTGTCCTTTTGTCGATGTATGTACCCTATAATTATTGTAAAATGTGTCTTCACATCTCTTTTTCTTATGTTTAATTATAATCTGAATTCTGAAATTCGAGGGTGACTGACCAAAAAAAAAAAAACTTGGGCCTCGCTAGGCCCTTTTTCAATTTTTTATTATTACATATTTATTAAATTACAATTAAATAGCGATTATTTAGCAATTTAATTTTATTTTATAAGTTATTACCTATTTTTATTGTAACTTTTGAAAATAATCACAAATATAAAATCCAGATTAACAATCTATATGAATGAAATCCAGCTATGGTAGATTACACGCAGATTACATTCGATTTTTGCACCGCAGAATTGAAATAAAATAAATATATGCAGAA
>JARJDX010018374.1:0-11100 GCA_030264735.1 Gymnusa sp. GC000175 | reverse complement strand
TCACCACATTCCAATATCAAGGAATTGAGCTTCTCATTCCAGCTTGGTCGTTGTCAGCTGAGAAAAATTATATTATCACTTCATCTTTAATATTACAAAACAATACCTTAGATACAGTAAGTTTCAATTTAAATCATTAACGATAAAATGCATCATTTTGTGAAAAGTTAACAAACGGAAAAAAAATTTAAAACATAAAAACACCAAAAAATATTATACAAAAATAAACGCTATCTAAATTTTTAACCAAAAATACAGTCTTCTTAAAAAGAAGACTTTATCAATAACATTTTTACGCACCTTAAATTATTATTTGATTTTAGAAGACCCAAAATTTAAAAGTTTTAAAGAGAGGATTGGTCTTAAAACTAAGCACTAAAACTTTATCAATTGGCACAAATCAACCTGTGAAACTAATAGCCAATGTGCAAGATCCAGATGATCAAAATTCTAATTACAATGTAAGTTAAGTTAGAAAATTATAAAATTAAAAGTTATAACACATAATACATTTTATTTAGTTGGAATGGAAGTGTAGTTTAGAGGGTACACCATGCAAAAATTTTGAAATAAACACAGCAATTTTGGAATTGGAAAATGGATTTTCCAACGTTGGGAGGTACCTAACAGCATTAGATTAGTAATAAATCTAACGGTAATTTTTCAGATATAATATAACCGCGATTGTTTCCAAGGGAAATGACGTTAAAAACGAAACTTGTACTGTTCATGTTTATAACCATATATCAAGAACTATTGAAATAAATGAAATTAAGAATCTGGTAAATCCTTCCGATGGTGTTGAAATCACTGCGAAGGTTACAAATTTAATTACTGGATGTGTATTGGAGTGTTTTAGTTTGAACGAAGATGGTTTCGAAATTTTAGATTTGGCAGAAATCGTATGTAAACAATTCATTAACGATTGAATTTTTTTACACAGGCAATATTTTAGCCAGGGTTTTCTGCGACTTTAAATGTAACTGAAAAACAAGATGCATTTCTTGAAGAAATTGAAGAGTTTGGAAATGAAACTGTTGACAAAGACTTTATACTTTTAATACCCCCAAAATCAGGTTTTAATTTGAGTTGTCTATGTATGGAAATTTTGGAAAAATAACTTTTTGTTTTAGAAAATTGGCCTGGGCTTAAAGGCGATGTTTCATATTTATTTAGAATTGAAGCAACGTGTCCTACTGAAGATGACAAGGAAACCTCCGAAGGAAAATTATATGCAGATGTTATTGTAAATACGAATTCTCCACCAGATTTTAAATCTTTCGTAGTTGAACCTTCTTCGGGTGTGGCTTTAATTACAATGTTTACTTTTAAAGCTGAAGAAGCTAAAGATAAAATAGAAGATTACCCCATATTATATGAATTTGGTTTTAAACTTAATGACTCAAGCGTATATTTTTTATCTTTGTATGATGTTTGGAGTGCTCAAAGCACATTACCATACCTTACCTCAGGTAAAACAACACAAAGCCATTTTTTATATAGAGTTACAGAAGTTGATTAAGTATCCAAATTTATAACCATACCTTTTATACTTAGGTGATGGTATTCAAACTTTACTAAGAATTTGTGATAATAAAATGTCATGTTCAAATCATAATGGACCAATTATTCAGATAAATCTTCCTGAAAACATATCCGAGGAAGACGATAAGTAGTTAAATTCAGATAATTTAACCAATTTTAATATTTCATAAGTAATATTTATTTAGGAAGCTGAAGAAAAGTTTTTCAGCTCAATTAAAGAGAGGAGATTACAACGAGGCTTTTATATATTCAAAATCTCTCTTGGAAACATATAGTGGCTTTAATAACGATTTGCTTTATAAAGATTTGGAAGACTTTTTAACGGATAATATAAATAAGGAATTTGCAAATTTAATAGAGCGAAATAGTATAGGTGAAGAATTTAAACGTTCAGCAAATGAATTAATTAAAAATACAAAAAAATTGGCGGAAAGTATAAAATTGCCTGAAGGATTATTAAATGTATGTGAACATGTATATATATAACTATTGGTAAACGCCAATTGATGCAAATTGAGACGTTGATTTTTTTTGTTTATTATACATTCAAAATTTTGAATGTTTTAATCATTCAAAATCTACATTTTTTTACAAAATTATGAAACATTAAAAAGTTGTTATTAAGTAATAAATTTCTATCTTATAGAAAAATTTGAACCGAAGTTTCACGCTGGTTTTTGTTTCAGTTGCATTCAAAGTTTTGAAATAGTTTAATTGATTATAATTAAAGTCATTTGGTGACTATATCTCCAATTTTTATTCTTTAATTTTTAGCATCTTATAAAATTGCGCGCAAAAACTTCAGAAGTATTAAGGGAAAACATCGTCACCCAAGATGATGTAAATCGTCTTTTGCTTCTTCTGAATACGATTTCAAAAAAGGATATTAAATTAATCTCCTTGGAAGACGTACAAAACTATTTAGAAATCTCAGAATTAGTCATCTTAGCATCTTCTGACGTTGGAACTGTTATTAATGAAAAACGAAATCTCATAATACAACTTGATAAATATTTTGGGAAATTATGTACTTTATTATATCAAAAAGGCACAAAAATAAAGCTTGGTAAATACAAAACTAAAATTGCTTATACGAATTTTATTTTCGTTTATTATAGAGCTTAAAACGCTGAATATTGTTTTGGAAAAGTTGAAAGGAAACAACTTTAATAACTTCGTGTTTGTTCCTTACGCAGATAATCCTTGGCGAAATTTTATTCAAATCAAATTAAACCAAAATTGGATTACTAATACACAAAATCGCATGCTATGCATCGCCAAAGGGATTTTTCAAGGATATTTGGATAGAACAGGATTTGTTTATTTAGCTGAGTTGTATGATGCTGAAACCAGTCAGAAATACAAACCAGACTTTTCTTTAACAAATACTATCAGAAAAATAAATTCAAATGAACAATCTGTAAATTATTTATATTTATTGATTGACAATTATTAATTTTCTAATTTTTTAGTGTGTCGTGTTTAGCACCAACTTTTGGCAAAATTGTAATAAAATTAAAACAAATACAGGAGTTTTATGCAATTGCGAGCAGATGGGATATTTCACTTTTGAAAAATTAGAATTTTTACCTGAATCTGGTGTGGAAAATAATGAACCAAGTCTTGTAGAAGATGATAAAACTATTCCTGAAGTAACAAAAAGGGCGGAAGTAACGACTGAATTGATTTTGCCATTAGCAAGTGAAAAAATCCAAGACACCACCCTATCAGTTATTAATTCCGAAGAAAATATTGTTGAAACATTTACTGTTTCAAAGGTCCAAGATAACATTTTAACAAATCGAAATCCCTCAGGAAACAAAAATAATGACGCAAAAACCACAACTAATTTAAATTTAGCAACAACGGAAGTAAGTGCAACGACCATTCCTGAAAACAACTTAATTCTAAAAGCAAATATAATTTCATCTTCTACCTTAACATCAGGTAATTATAATAAATTAATTTGATTACGTTTGAATATTAAAATATTGTAGGTGATCAAATATCTTTAATAATCATTGGATTATCGATATTTGGTATGATAGTTATTGGTATTTTAGGGACAATATTAAACCGCATTAAGAGGGAACGAACAATTGAAACTACAGAAAATATTTTTCCAAAATATGCAGATATTTTTCATGAAGATACGTTACAAAATTAATTTTAATTATAATAAATATGGATGTATCACGTTTTTGGATGTATCACGTTGGTCTGAGAATCTAAAACACAATTGTTTATTCATGTATAAATTTAATTTAAATTTAAATCTCACTTGAAAAGAACATATTAATTTATCATTAACTGACATAAGAGCTGCTGCATTATCAAATTTTCCACAATAATTTGGAGCTGAAAATATTGTTACCAATTTACGATTTCCAAAAAACTCGTAACCATCTTCAACAACCTTTTAATTTAAAACGTAATTAAAAGCGTTCATTAAAATAAAATTATGTTTACCTGATGTGCTCTGCATATTAAATCGAATTTATGTTTTTTCAAAAAGATTTCTAATGTACGTGCACCAAATGTGCACGAAACTCCTCTATCGTTTTCTCCCCAATCCTCAACTTCTTTATCAGGATCAGACCATAATAAATCACATGCTAGTGCTACAAATGAAATATATTTTTGATAAATATCTCTAAACTTGTAATAATTAGCTATACTTATTTCTGTTGGATCAGTTATAGGTCTTTTAATATCATTAATTTGCTTTAATGAGTGCAAATCGCGGCTTAAACCACCATGACAACAGAATATTTTATCTTCAATGACTGCAGCGAATGGTAAGCAATCGAAAACGTCTGTAAAATTTTTAAATAATTTTATGTTGTATCTTCTCTTGCCTTAAAAGTTATGTAAAATGAATTATGTCTTTAATTTTGAATGAATTACGTTCTTACATTCATCAAAAAATCCATAAATTGCGCATATTGATGAACATTCGTGGTTTCCACGTAAAAGGAAAAAATTTTCAGGGTATTTTATTTTGTATGCTAATAGCAAACATATTGTTTCTATAGATTGTTTACCTCGATCTACATAATCTCCCAAAAATAAATAATTTACGCTAGGTGGAAATCCTCCATGTTTAAATATGTTTAATAAATCGGGATATTGTCCGTGAATGTCACCTAAAAATTATTTAATGAATAAGTTAATATAACTGTTGTGCGTAATATTGAAGGAAGCAAATGTGTCTTAAGTGAGATTTTTTAAGAGGATTAAGAATGTACCGGTGATAGTGCTTAAGAAAAAATGGTGCAATTAGTCAATAAACAGAACCGCGACCAGCACGTCTTAGCATGGATCTCAAGTATTGGAGGCGAACGAGACGAATCTATAGAAGAAAAAAAAAAAACGGACAATCATAGCAAAAGCTAAGTGACCTTCTCATCTGATTCTTTGCGGCTTGATGATGCCGTCTTCGACTGGTGCTTTTTACGTTTACCTCAGCCCTTTCTATTTCCAGTTGTGTCGGGAGCTCAATATTTGGCTTAGCGGTACGGATTGCATTAATTCTTTCTGCTTGATTGTACTGATTATTTCCATCATTGTTTAGTAGTTCTATGAAATATTATCTCCTTCTTTTTCTTCCGTTAAGAGTTTGCCATCTTTATCTTTGCATGTGTTTAATTTTGGTTGATAGTCCTGCTTTTCTTTGTTGAAATTTTTGTGGAAGTCTTTTACTCTTTGCTGGTAGTCCTCAATCGCCTGGATTTCTCTTTTCATCATTTGCTTATTAGCAACTTTTCTTTTTTCCAAGTATTGTATTGTCTAGCGGCATTTATTCACTCGCGGTTTGGCCGATTATAAATTGCGTTGTATGATTGTCATTGACAGAATAATTTTTCGTCGTTTATTAAGCTGAGAATCTGCAGTCAAATGCACTTTGAAAATTCCATTAACTGATGGATTTTTTTATTTATTGTAATCAAATTTTTTTTCTAATCCATAATTTTGCACAACCCTAAATATATTAAAACCCATAAATAAAAATGTATTTTAAACAAAAAAAAATTATAGAAATTTTATTTTTATCTCTTGCTTAAAATATCAATTGATAACCAATTTTTATATGCATAAAGGAAACTCAATAACTATGAAAACAATTTATATTTAAATAATACAATTTTATAATACTCAACATTTAATACTTACCTACAATTTTAATAGGTGCTTCTAATTCCAACAGATTAGGTTGTGATAAAAAAATTTCTCTGGATTTTAAACATAACAATTTTATATCACTTTCATGAAGTTTTACTTTCTTTTTCTTAGAATTTATAACTATAAATTAACAGCAATTGAGATTAACTGTAAAAGAGCTTGTTGTACCTACCAGAAAGTAATTGTTCAATGCAACTATTTACATTAAATGACATTATTATTACTATTATTACAACGACTTATTAAACATGCTACTTATCAAAATTATCAAGAGCACTGCCTCTAATTTTGTAAGTATTGTATTTTTTATCAAATTCGAAGATTATTAGGATAAGGAAAAAATGATATGTAATCTTATAATTTATCATTTTTAATAAAATTATACATATTGTAAAAAGGTATTAATAAAACACATATTTATTCAAATTAATTAGAAAATACTGAATTAAATTTGCATAAAAATATGCAAAATATAAATAAAATTAGTATTTTATATATAAATTAACACTGAATGCTCTGTGGCAGTGTTGTTTCAGTTTTTGTATTTACTCTGTGAAACCAAACATGAAAATCACTTTCTTTGTATAAAACTTTAAATTTGTTCTTTGGTCCTTTTTTACTTGTCACAAAATGAACTACTTTTTTAAGCCATCTGCTTTCAGAAATGAAATACTAAAAAATTAAAAAATGCAAAACGTGTATTTTCGTCGAAAATTTTTATGACTTATAGCAAAGATCCCATAGATATGGATGGCGCAAAGCTGCATTTAAATGTGGGAAGATAAAATAAAACTTACCTCAATTATAATTGCCATAAAACAATGAGCAATTGGGAAAGCTAGTAACTCATCTTTGAAAGTATGTTGTTCGCTTGTATGCCTTATAGGTAAATAAATAATCTCAAAAAAATCGGCAACTTCTTTTGAGGGATAAATGCATAAATATGTTGTTAAGCATGTTAAACTTAAGGAACAAATTAATAACCAAAAATTTGTTATAAGTAATTCTCGATAAGGTCTTCCTTTAGAATAAATAACAGCCAAAACAACATATTGAAAACAAGAAACCGTAAACAAAACAGTGTTTTCCCAGCAAATTACAATTTCGTCACTTTTGGTAGGATTTGGCACATACCATTTTTGCATGGTTAAGTAATATAAGGCACCATATTGAGTTATCCCACAACATATTATTTGTAAAATCATAGGAATTAAGTTTGTGCCTGCAATTAAAGACCCCATTGGACGTTTTGCTACTAAAGTTTTGGACGGACCCTGTCTTCCTATAGTTACTGCTAAACTCGTTGTTATAATTAAATCAATAAATAAAAATTGTTGATCACCCAATATGGAATTGTGCTAAAAAAACAGTTTTCTAATAAAAAAAAATATTACAATTAAACCCAACCCACTTTGTAAAGAATTATAATCGTAAAAAATTGGATCAGACTGTAGAGCGCCATGTATTTAAAAACGGCAAAACTAGTGACTAGAGCACATCTTCCTTCCAACATTAAATGTATGAGACAAGATATATTTTCAATGCTAGATGTGAAAGGGGCTGCAACACTTGCCTCTGCCTGTGATAAAGAAATTCCAATATGCGCAGCCTTAAGAGCCTGCAAATTATAATTAATAAAAGGCAATGGATAATTTTTTTAAGCTTTTATACCCCACAATCATTAGCACCATCTCCAACCATAGAAACAACATAATCCAAATTTTGCAAGCTTTTTATTAATTGAGTTTTATGGTCTGGTTGAAACCTTGCAAATATTGTGGTCCGAATTAATATTTTTGGTAAAACATCTGGATAATATGCTCGAAGCTTAGTCCAAGTATGTCCATCAATTGCAAAATGATAATGCTAAAAATTTAATGTAATAAAAACCATATTTTATCGATTATAAGACGTCGCCATTATTAAGATGCAATCTTTTTTTTCAAAACCAGACATATGAAAGTGAATAAAAATTGTTACGATCATTTCTGTAACGACGAATATTCGCTTCACTAATGTCAAACTTATTTTCTGCATGTCTTATTTTCTTGCTATTCTACGTTTTTGTTTCAATTCAGCATCATAGTGAATTATTTTTGAGGAAATTTTAAGCAACGAATAAGGACACAAATTTATCAAAATAATTATCGTCTTCGATCGTCACCGAGCGACCTGTATCCCAATTATGCTGCAGCGGCGGCCGCTAACTCACTTCCAAATATCGTTAATGGCAAGTACATTCTTGACAGCGATTTATTAAGCACGTTTAGTAGACACGAAAATAGAAAAATTATCGTTGCATCTAGCTGTATACGTTACAATCGCATAACGCCGCTCGACTTCTACGTTACTCGCCTAGCCTCGGTTGAAGTTTGTGATCTTTATTCACTGGTGGGGCTTCAATTTTGATAAGGTGTTCATGCGAACATACACGCGGTAATTATACTAATAATAATGGCGGACACTTTTAATTGTAAATAAAGCTAAATTTTAAAAAAGTTTAATTTATGACACATTATTTAAACAAAATAAATAAATATTTACTTACATTATTGTTGAAATTAATTATATTGTCTTGATAGCCATTTGTGTTTCCAACATGTTCGACATACATTTTTGGCACACGTTCATCACATTCTTCATGTACATTTAAAAGAACAACATCATCATTAACTCGAACCATTCCACATTCTCGAGCAACACAAATAGCAGTCATTATATTATCTCCAGTTATCATCACAGTCCTTATATTGGCAGAACGAAGGGTGCTTATCACAGGAGTAGTTTCAGGTTTTAGAGTATTTTGCATTACTATAAATCCAAGAAAAATCAAATCACATTCAACCTGAAAAAATTACCTAAGAAAAATCTACATACTAAATTGTCCAACAAACCTTTTCTCTTTTTACTTTTTGAGCATCTTTCCATTTGAACTTTTTATCCAATTCCTTGTAGGCTAAAGCAATTACTCTAAAACCTTGTGCAGTAAATAGTGCTAATTTATTGCTAAAATCAGGTGGAATACTTTCATAAAGGCACATAGATTGTATTTTTTCGGGAGCACCTTTAGTAAAAATTGTCATGCTTTTAGACCCTAAAATTCGGCAAATTACAGACATCCTTTGAAGTGTTGAAGAAAATTGGAATTGACGCATAATTCCTATTTCATAGGGCAACTGAAATTGACTATAATTAGTATTTAAAATATATTTTTTAAATCAATTACTTCAAGATCTCCACCAGCTGTAACAAGTTGAGATGTGCTAATATATTTTTGTATGGGTCTAACCACTGTTGGTGCCAAGTTATCATAATTAGTTTCTTCTTGACCAGGCTCTTCTAAGATCTTGAAAATTTAAAATATGTTACAGGGTGTTCCTAAAATGCCTTAACATCATCAAGTAATGATACTGTACATTTAATGTAGGCTCCGAACTACCTGCAGTATCGCGTTTGATCATTAATTAAACTTTAAATCTTATTTTACAAGAAAAATATGCTGCAGAATCATAAAAAACAAACATTGAGCTGAAACACCTTAACACAAGAAAATTATGCTGTGGAGAATAAATATTTGCAGTTTTTCATTAAGCATGTATAAAGGACGTTGTTAAGGCATTTAAAAACACATAATTAATGTATGTTTACAAGATTATTTACCCATTTTGTGTTTTCAAACATATTCAAATCAAGAGGATCTCCATTAATTTTACCATCAATTCTTGTAAGAGAATGACAAGTTGCCATCGCTTGCACAAACGGACTTTTTACATCTAATAATTTCACTTCACTTGTAGCTTCAGAAAAGGAATGATTGTCTGTTGGTAATACAGAGTATAATTCTAGTCCTTCTTGAGTTAATGTACCTGTCTAAAAGAGTGAAAACTAAAGTAAAATTAATCTATACATCATTAAAAAATTGTACCTTATCAAAGCAAGCCAATTTCAATTTACCACAAACATTAATCCTTGGAGGGCTGATACAAAAGATTCCCAATTTTTTTAACCGATTCTGACTATAAACTATACCGACTGTCATTGCAGCTGGTAAAGCGGGTGGAACTACAATTGTAATGATATCTAATGTTCGAATTATTATCTCTCTAACTTCTGCCTGGAATTAAATAGCATAATACATTGATTTGCGTTTTATCGGTCGAATCGGAACCGAAACTATAACTAAAATTAATCGCGATTGTAGCAAATACAGGCATGCAAACAGAATTTTGACACGCATGAAATTGTATGCATTAAAAGTAATCAAACTACTTCTACTTTTAACGTGAATGGACTAGAATAAACGACTTTGAATGTGTAATGAAAATTCTAAGATTTCACCAATTTCAACTAAAATATATAATTTTCTCTGTTTTGCCAACATATATCAACAAATTTTCTCAAAATATTTCAAATAATATAAAAAGTTATCGAAATTTTTCGACTATTAACGTAAATAGACGAGACCAAACGACCTTAAATGAATGAAAACATTCAATGAGTTTAAACTCGATTTACAACCAAAACATCACACATTCCAGAGATTTTTTGTCAAAATATATCCATTTACATTGAAAATATTCGAAATCTTTCGACTTTAATGTTTTACCAACGTTTTCCAATTTTCTAAAAATTTTGGTTCGATTCGAATTTCTGTGCATAACTTGCAGGAAAGAAAATTACACTTACCCTTCTTTGTATATAAAGATATAAACAATAAATCATTCCTAATGCAGCAATCATAAAGAGGAAAAAGACAAATTTTAAACTGTCTTTATAAAATTTAAATCCAACAGGAGCAGGGAACATGATGCTTTTAACTAACGAACCCTTTGTTGTATCAAAACCAGTTGTAATTACTCTAGCTATGATGTACTCTCCACCATAATACCTCCCTTGGATCACCTGAGTTCCGGAAAATAGAGTATGTGCTTTATGTATGTTTGGATTAAAAATTTCTTGGCTTGAATTTGGAGGAGTTTTCATAACTGGTACACTTTCACCTAATTAAAAAATATATAATTTAAACAACCGGATTCTGTGTATTTATTTGTGTGTGCGTGTATAAAGCTTCATGTTTATATTAGCATGAACACGAGTTAACATTAGTATGATTTCAAGATCCATATCACTATATACTCTCTGGTTCATATCATATACATTTCACCCGTTTCTTAAAAGCCAGGCGAGCGCAGCTCTGGCGGCGGCGCTTGACAACAATTTGATGTGTAAAAATTAGATTTTAATTTATATGTCATAATTACAAAAAAATTTCTACCAGTTAAATTTGTTTTATTTAGGAGAAAAAGTTTTAAGAAAGGGTAAAAACTGATTTACTTTCAGTAAAATTTCCGGAAGTATTTTGCGATACGCCTG
>JARJDX010018319.1:0-14098 GCA_030264735.1 Gymnusa sp. GC000175 | reverse complement strand
CGGGGCAGAAGAACTGTTCCACGTGACAGCAGATTGAGAGGAGTTCAGAAGTCTCACTCACATTATGATAACCAACGTTTGACAACAAACACGACACCCAAAGTAGAAGAAACCTTATATGGTTCCCTGAACAAGAATTGACCAAAACTAAAAAATGTCTGTGTGGATGTGTGTGTGTGTGTGTGTGTGTGTGTGTGTGTGTGTGTGTGACGTGTTTTTGTAGGCAAGGTTTCTTTTCTTTTCCAAAAAATGTCTGTGTGGATGTGTGTATGTGTGTGTGACGCGTTTTTGTGGGCAAGGTTTCTCAAAGAAATTACAACGAAAACTCATACTTAAGCTTTTAAGAAAAATTGGAAGATTCCAGTTACTTTTGGCTAAAACCTAGCAACCGCAAGTGGTAGTTATTGGTAAGGTTTTTCGTTTTTTCGCAAATATTTTAGAAAATATCATGTTTATGGAAACTTATTGTTGATCATTGCTAAGCATTATTGATAATGAAACTATTTCCATAGAAACCTGCAAATGATTAAAATAAATAGTAATGTAAGATAAAATCAAGTGTTGACAACATCAAAAGTTTGAAATATCAAGTGAAAACTGCCCCAAATCCGGAAAATAACCATTTTTTCGTATTGAGTGACCCCAAATTAGGGTGTAAATGTGTGTTTATAGTTGATTTTTAAAAACTTAACGTTTTTGATCTTTATAAAGTAAAATTTTCATTTTTTTAAGCCTCACAACTCCTGTGTTTTTTAACGAAAACAATTAACTAACCAACGATTTTGTAGCAAAATGTGTCAGTTTTAACGTGCTTTAATCAAATTTTAAATATCTTTCTTACTTTTTCCAAACCTCAAATATCCTTTGTTTTTCAACCAAAACAATTGACTAAACAACGATTTTGGTGCAAAATGTGTCAGTGTTAACGTGCTTTAATCAAATTTTAAAGATATCTTTAAAATAAAATTTTGAAAATTGGAATAATAGAAATGTTGTCAAATGGGAAAACGCATTTCATTTTCGTAATCTCTATCCTCATCTTATGGGGAAAACGATATTTTAAGCGATTTTTAATTTTCTCCATTTTTCACTTCACAAAATAAAGTGTAAGAATTTTTTTTTCGGTTTTCATTGAGGCGTAGACGGGGATAAATGCCCGTATCCTCCTTAAATCTCAAGCAAATTAACCTCCAAGAAGCTCATTTTGTAGACAAATTTTAAATTTGTTAAAAAGTTTTTGAGATATTTTGAAAAAACTGCAAATTTATTAAATATTTTGGACAAAACCTTGAAAATAAAGTGAAAAATGCCCAAAATCCGGCAAATACAATTGACCAAATAACGATTTTGTAGTAAAATGTGCCGGCGTTAATATGTTTTAATCGAATTTTAAATATCTTTGTTAATTTTCGAGATATCGCAGAAAAGTGATAAAAAATTGTGAAAATCGCATGTATTGAGAATTAACTTTACCTGGTGGTGGCGCTGCGGTCAATCTTTCAACGGACACTTTACTCGTTTAGTCCGTATCATTCAGTAATATTTACCGGTTAGAAGCAAATGTAAGGAGTATTTTTGTGTTTTCACAAAAAACAAAAAATATCCAAAATTTAACTATGAAAACACTTATTTGTCTTAAGAGTTCTATATGAATACAATAAATGTCTACCGACTCGAGTTAGTTCACGATCTACCGCTAGACGGCGTCTCTTTTAAAGTTAATTCCCAATAGCTACTTTCTTTAAATTGCAATTTTAAACATAAAATTTTTTTAGGTTGGGTTAGTTAAATTCAACTTCATTTAATCGAATTCAGTTAATTAAATTAACGTACAAAAGCTTGTTATTCACGAGAATCTAGTAAACGGATATCGGGTTACTGAAATCTTTCAGAGCTAGATACCCCTTGAACCGTTATCCTCAAGTCGACTACAATAAAAATCAAATAATTTGTCTTTCATATCATTAATTTTGTAAATGGCATTAGAAACGCAAATTTTCTTTAATTTCAAACGCTTGCAGGAGCAGCAAAAGGTTTTTATTTTTAATTTTAATATTTCGATGTAAAAAGTACAACACTTCTTTCTCTGTTTATTCATTCTTATTTTTCTTCACAGGTTGCCTTATCCGCTGCCGATGTTTTAATATAAATATAGAAATTGTTATTTTGATGAAAGTCATTCTAAATACAGTCGAACTTCCCTAAGTCGAATCATCATAGTTCACTTAAAAAATTCAAGATATAGAAAATTCGAGTTACAGAAATAGCCACAAAACGCGATCGTGATGCAATAATTTACTAAAATTTGAGATAGAAAAATTTGACTTATAGAAGTTCGTGTTATGCAGGTTCGACTGTACTTGCAAATGTGTTAGACCAAAGTACTGTCATAGATTGCTTTATTCCTTTTTCTTCCTGCTTTTCTCTACTATAAACTTTCGCTTGTAAAAGTGGCTGTTGGCGATTCAAATTAATTTTTACCGCCATATTTTATTGCTCTAAATGGGTAAAATAAGATTATGACGGATTATAATAATGGTAACTGTTGTGGGCTCTTTTCTGGGTGTTTTTTCATGCTTGGTGAATTTGTAAATATCGTTTAAATATGTAAACACTTATGAATTAAATAAAGTACCCACTACCGGAGAAGTTCATTTTTCTCCGTTAGATGGCGTATCCCTTAGCTTGAATTGCCAATTAGTTTGTTTTTTTTCACTTAAGTGCTTATGGAAACACCTATCTTGTGCGACAGAGCAAGCAAGCACTTTTGCATAGATTATTTATTTTACAGGTAGTTTCACACATCATCTTTCATGAACATCTCGCAATAATAGTGTAGTTCCCAGTTTCTTTTTTTATCGGTGAAAAAATTGACACTTTTATACTATTAGTTGCTACATTCGTTACGGTTACGATTTTATTTCTGTCTATCGACAGTGTGGTTCTTCTGCTGTTTTATTATAATTAATGTACGATTATTATTTTAAAAGGCCCATTATGTTTGTGTTGTTTTTATAGAATAAACAACAAAAGAAGGCATAAAACACCCTGGAGTACGTGATGTACATAATGAAACCCTTCACGTTCACGTAGTTTACTTATAATTGCAGTAGATAGTAGAATAACATAATTCCAAAAGCAAAACATAATTTTAAGCATTTCCAAAGCAAATAAACAAATCATTTAGCTAGCTTATTATAATCCCACTGGGAGGAAAACTACAATCAACAAAATTCCTGCGTTATCGCACCCACACGCCGCAATGCAACAATTGTTTTGATTGTTTACAAACAATTATATAAATGTGTACGTGTAACACACTAAGAATTGATTTAAAAATGTTCACTTGTTGCTAGTTTTAATTTTAATCAATTTTTAATGTAATGGATAATAAAAAGAAAAACGTTTTAACCTTCACCTAAAGTATGGAAAATTACTTTTGTTATGTTACTGCCGCATCATTTGCAATTTATTACGGTGAATGGTTAAATTTTAATTAAATGAACTTTATTGTATGTTCTAGGTTGCTGTATTGATTTTTCTTATAAATTTGGCTGAAAGTTATTTTACTTAAAATGTAATATACAGTGTGTTGCCGAATTTATTGCAATATACAGAGCGTTCTTAAATTTATTGTTATATTTATTGTAATATGGAAAGTGTTCCAGGATTTGTTATTATACCGAGTGGTCCATTTAACGTGACAAAATGAAATAAATTTTAAAATGCGCATATAAAAAAAAAATGTGCCAAGCAAAACTTTTATAGTACGAATGGGGACATACGATTATATAAAAAAACAGAGCGATAAAATTCGAAGAAAGGTATTTCAAGTAAAATATCTTTTTCAATAATATAAATCTTATTTCAATAACACAATAAAGTAAGAAATCGAACCAAAATAATAAAACAATAAATAAATAAACAATAAATAAATCAATTTTTAGATATTAGCCTATTTATTAGGTGGCCACTTGTTGTACATAGTAAATGGATTATTTCAGGTGCTCAAGTGGTGTTCATCGACGTCGAGACATTTTCGAAGTCGAAACTTCTGCTTTTGAAATAAAAAATAGGGGTTCTCATTTAAGATTTTAATGTTACCCCCGTCTGGGGGTGGGGGGTTAATTTTTTTGATATAATCGTATGTCCCCATTCGCACTATAAAAGTTTTGTTCGGCACATTTTTTTGTTAGATACGTATTTTAATAAAAGTTATTTCACCCGGTATAAAGCACAGTACTGTATGTACTGTTATGTGCAGTGTGTTTCTGTATTTGTTATGTATGTATCGACCCGTTTTCGAAGTGTAAACAGAGTCAACTTATAGCCTAATTTTTATGTCCTTAATGTGAGTAACAGGGCAGGTGTTACATCACGTACGGGACCAACGGCTTTTAAGGTGACTTCGAACCACCTGGTAGCAGAGTGAAATTTTAAATGTAGAGTTAAATTGAGCCAGAACTGATAACTGAATCTTTAACATGCCACTTCTTCGTTTTACCGCTCAACTACTCTCTCCTGCTCCTGTCGTTGCTGAATTATTGTAAAAATCAATATTCTTAAAGAATAATTAAACTGCTTGAGTGTTTAAACTGTACGGACGTGTTTCTATTTCTTAAGTGGTGGAGCATTTAAGCAAGCGAAATCGAGACAATCAGTTATCGTAAATTATGATAAAAGTAAAATTTTAATACAAGGGTAGAACCAATGACGTATACCATATCATCTAGCCAGGTAATAGTCAAAAATCAAAATCCAGAGAGGAAGAATCAATCGCACTGGCGGGGGAAGCAAAACATCCAGCATGGATCCTTCCGGTAAACACTGTGGATTAGAAACAATGTTCCTCATCAAAAATTGTGTGCAAAGGCTCGGAACTACTCAGAGAGCCATGGAAAGGTAAATGTTGGGTAAAAGTCTAAGAGAATACATCAGAAACAAAGAACAAAGATACATAACCGACATAACTGAAAAAGTTGCATAGGTGAAATGGCAGTGGGCTGGACACATGGCAGGAAAAAACGACGACAGATGAAAAGTGAAATTACTCAAGAGAAGAGACCTTCACGAAATTAAAGAAGTGTAGACCTATGAAAAAAATGGTGTCCCGTCAAAAGCGCCCCGACATAAGCGCTATCGACAATTGCGCTTCATAACAATTGCGCTTCCCGACAAAAGCGCTCCAGATAATAAAAATTGTGTTTATAAATGATTATATATATTTTAAATTATTTTTAGACATTTAGACTAAATATTATTGCTTATGGTGCAAAATTCAAGGGTTAAACCTAACAAACCTGTACCTTCACGATGATAATTTTCGTCTCCAAAAAAAAAAATGCTGTTATCGTTAAGTTTTGTGCTCATTGACAATGTTGTAGCTGCATTCAAAATCATGGTTGATCAGTGTCCACAGGAAATGGATAGCATAATAAATTATTGTGAAGATACGTACATCGGTCGAGTAAGAAGAAATCGTAGATTGAAAATATTGTTTCCCATAAATTTGTGGAATAATTATGATAGAGTAATTAGTGATTTACCAAGAACTAATAATTCTGTAGAAGGATGGCATAGAGCTTTCCAACAGACAATCGACTGCCACCANGATTTCGGCAACCAGAAGCTTCTAAAAGTAAATATGTGCTAGTTAATAGGCGAATAAAAACTCTAGTGCAAAATTATAATACAATAGACCATATTAATTATTTACAAGGATTATCTCATAATTTTGAATTGTAAATAATTGGACAATATTTTTAACCCATACATTTATAGTTATTAATTTTAATATTATATGTATTAAATATTACATTTTTTAAATTTATATTTATAACTTTTATTATTGTATGATGTTTTATTTTATTGGCTTAATTAATATATTTTTTGACAAATTAAATAATTTTATTAAATACAATATACAGATACTGCTGATTTATTTATTTATATTTATGTTGCAGTTTAAACTTTAAATTAAAGCAGCACTTAGAAAGGAGGAGGACAGTTTAAGATGACCCAGATTGTCCCTTGTTTACTATAACATTTGCTTACATTTACGCAAAGTTGAGGTATACAAAGGCAAAGTTTACAAGAACAGAGTTCTGTAGAATTTAATGTTACTGTTAAGTCAATTATGATGATTTTCAAATGCCTAATATTATATTTATGCTTATATGTATGCATAAAAAGTAAATGCTTATGAAGCATTTATTAACCAATTTAATTAAATTAATTAATTTTACGTGGACAAGGATTTAATCTTCTTATGCGTTTTAGGTGATGAATTTAAATTAAACAAATTAATGAATTTACACTAATTACATTTTGGATTATAAACAACTATGAAAATATCCTCTTTTCTAGTCGTACTTATTTTAAGATCTTCAGATTAACATTGTTAACATAAATAAAAAAAGAATTCCCATATACAAGATATTCTACGAAACACATATACACATTTTTTCGAATGGCATAATTTAAGCTGAGATTAGGGCAAAGTACCACATGGACTTATTGACTTAGCAATAACATATAGGTTAAAGCTAGAGAGTATTGATTTTCATTTCATTAAATTAGATTAAATATAATTTAATTAAGCTACCCGATATACACTTCCTGAAAGCTTGACTGGCATGTTCATAGATCCATTAGAACGAGATTATTATATTTCGTTTTAGGAATTGTTA
The DNA here is from genome assembly GCA_030264735.1 of Gymnusa sp. GC000175. NCBI lineage: Eukaryota > Metazoa > Arthropoda > Insecta > Coleoptera > Staphylinidae > Gymnusa > Gymnusa sp. GC000175. The sequence continues at coordinate 7,409 of JARJDX010018319.1, read as the reverse complement.
TCGTAATTTATTTACTAATAAACAAAGGTATAATTAAATTTCTTGATGAGGATAATAATTAATTTATTTATGTAATTTTCTAACTAACACTATAAATTAAATCTTATATATAAGAGTTCATGTTCAAATTTGCATTGCATAGTACTTCATTTAATTGTCGGCATATTTACTTGTTAGTTTTAACCCTCGTTATTAAATAAAATTAACTTAAAAACAACAACGAAAGGTGTTATTCATGCCATCTTCAAAATTTGTTTTTAAATATAAAATAGTTATGTTAATGTATGTATAACAAGTATTTTTTTGTGATCTATTTTCATTTTATGAACTATAAATGTAAAGAAAGCACATGTTGTGTTATTGGATAGGAATGTCGAATGTGTAGATATAATGTGTACGTGCTTTTATCTAACCAAGCCTTTTATTTGTTCTTTTGAAAGATATGATATGTAACCACATTTGAGAATTTGTATTTTACGAGTTTGTTCTATTTTATGTAAAAAAAACTATAGATGTAAAATGTATTTTCCGTTGGGAATATAAGGAAATATATGTTTGATTGCACCATTGTCAAAGATTTTAAATTATTTATTATCAATACCCATATGTTATTATAGTAGAACCTACTAAATTGAAGCATATCCCAAACACATTTTAAATAAATTTAAAGCTAGGTATATATTTTTAAGACATAACTGTTTGTTTATTTTAAATTTTATGCTTGCATATATACTTAAATTTAAAGAAGTTTATAAATGTATATTTTTATATATACAGGGTGAGTTGCAAAGCGCGGCTCAGTCAAATAATCTGTAAATGTAAAATATTTTCAAGCTTTCAAACCAGAATGTTTTTTTGTTAAAAATAAGGTATTTCCTTAAAATATTGTTATATTTACAGGGTGTTTCCTTTTTAATGTATATGGTATAAATTTTTCATTTCAAATGGAACACCCTATAAATTTTATATTTTGAAAAATGCTAAAGGGAAAATTCGTTGTGAAATTCTGCACAGAAAATTAACTAGCGATCACAAACATCATTTTAACCATCCAAATAACACCACTATTATTGGAAATAAAATCGATTTATAATATTAATAAATACAAAATGGTGGTGTGGTCACCACTTGATTTTCATTTACGAATTTGTAACATATCCGTTACTTTTAATAACTGTATCTTATTAATTATCAGTCAATTAGGTTGGCAGTATGTCTCTGCAACTTCTTTTCATTAAAATGTGTGCTGGCTATTAATTCATCACTTCTTAATAATATATAACCTATTTTATTAATTATCCGCTGATTATAATGATTCCTTGGGGTTTGTCAGTTCCTTTATGGGTGCGTCCCATGAAAATCGGGGAATCTCGCCGGCTTGCCGAAGGAAACCGGGAAAATAAAATACCCGGCGTGAAACAAACACTGACAGGGGAGACTGAATTCTGTAGTTCAAGGAAGACAATCAGCCTAAGAGAAGAAAGCCCTAACAGAAAATTACCTGGCCCTCCAGAATGGGGGTTTGGGCGCTGGGTTAACTCCTCAACACTAATAAAAAAAATGCTAAACAACCTACACAACAGCCTCAAAAAAGGACGGATACAAATCGAAGAAGACATAAGCTTAAAAAAAGGATTTTGAGAATAGGAATATGGAACGTTTAAGGAATAAGTAATAAGATCAAAAATGTAACAACAGCATGAGAAAAGTTAAATATCGACATCGCTATACTTACAGAAACGAAGAAAAATGGACAGGGCTCGGACACAAAAACTTTGTATACTTTTGGTCAGGCAGGATTAAAGCAGAAAGAGCAGCTGTTGGCGTGCCCATTATGGTTCATAAAAAAATACAAAAACATGATAAAATGTGTTTCAAAAAGAATAATGGCACTCACGATAAATATCTTTGGTAGATAATACTTCATTGTAGCAACATATTCACCAACAGAGGACCCCGAAGTCGCCATCAAAGAAGAATTTTACGAAACGCTAACAAATAAATTAGACACAGTACTCCACACACAACAATTAATACTAGCTGGGCACCTCAACGCTAAAGTGGGCAAACGGAATATTAATGCAGTGGTAGGTCAATGGGATAAAGAGACTTTAAACGACAATGGCAATCGTTAAATTGAGATGTGTCAACAATACGACCTAAAGATCACCAATACTTATTTTAAGCATAAAGATATTCACAAATTTACGTGGAAGCGACCTTCACTACAACAAAAATCAATAATTGACCTTATAATATACACCAATGAATCCAACTAAAATCAATGATGTTCGCGTAAGAAGAGGAGTGACGTGCGGCTCAGATCACTTTCTGGTAGTGGCTGATATGATATTTACAGTAAATAGGAAAATAACAAAGAATACAACAAATAGGGAGAAAGACAAGAAGAAAGAACAACATAAATATAAAATACATCTGCTGCAGGGAGATAGCGTACGATATTTATATCGGAAAAGACTAGAGACAAAATTAAGCACAAAGGAAAAAGCGGCAGAGGTGGAAAAATAACACGCAATAATAATAATAGAGTGCATACAATCAGCAGCTAATAAGGTGCTTGGAACGATAAAAAAAAGAAAAAAGATAGCCAAACTTTGTGCAACGACGAAAAAATAATGAGTGGAGAAAAAAATCGGGCGTACGCGATCTGGTTAAATAGTCAAACGATTAAAAAAGAGAGAAATTATTGATCAATAAACAGACAATTTAAGAATGAAGTGAGGAAGGCCAGGAGTAAGGTGTGGGAAAGAAGATGCTTACAAATTAAATCCCAAATTGGAGGAGCGAGGTCTGTCGAAGTCTGGAGAGTAATAAAATCTATAAAACTAATGCTGAAATTAACAGAATAAACACCATAAAAATAGAAGAATGGAAGCAACATTACGAGAATAATTTAGTTGAAAATAGAGATGAATATATAGAAGAAGAGGAACCTGAACTACAATGAGCACAACTAATAATCACCCAGGAGGAGGTTGAAACAGCGCCAAGGAGGATGAAGAATGGAAACGCAGCAGGACCAGAAGGAATTCCTTAAGAGTAGAGGGCATATATTACAAAACAAAATAACGTCACTATTTAACTTATGTACAAAGAACAAGAAAACACCTCGCGCTCTTAAATAATTCCAATTTATATCACTATATAAAAAAGGAAGTAGGAAGGACCCACAAAACTACAGAGGATTGTGTATTAATGCTACACTATCCAGATTATTTGGGAAAATTCTGGAGGGCAAATTAAGAGCAAGTATAGAGCATAAAATAAATGAGGAGCAGAGCGAAAAATCATGCAGTGATAACTTCTTTACTCTTCAACAGATTATAGCGAAACGAAGCAGCATAGGGGAAGACACCCACGTAGCCTTTATAGACCTCGAAAAAGCTTACGACTCAGTGCCGCGAACTAAAATTTGGGAAATTTTGAAGTACATGGCAGAAGAAGATCCACTTATTAAGTCGATAAACATGATAGAATGGAAAACGAGCTGCGGACCAATGGGCATCCCAATTGGAGAAAACAACATGTTTACCTTAAGTTTTGCAGACGAACAGGCAATTCTTGCGCAGGATGCATTCGACCTTGAGTTGAAAATAAGAAGACTTCATGCAGCATATGGGACCTAAAAAACAATAAAACCAAATACCTGGTGACTGGTACGGAAGCAAACTTCCAAATAATCATCGACGATGATATTGAGGTAAAGCAGTTGCACAGTTTTAAATATCCTGGATGCACGATAAGTAGAAATGGTGTAGGGAAGGAGAAAGTCCGACGTAAAATAAAAGGAGGTAAACAAATGATTAACTGATTGAACTCTATCTGGTGTGATAAACACATTAGAAGCGAAGTGAAGAAAAGAATTGGACGTGCAATGGTAGAAACAATAATGACATGGCGGGCAGAAGTATAGACAATAGAAACTGAGGAAAGACGAGGAATAACCACCGTAGACATGGACTACCTACGAAGAAACGCTGGAAAGTCCAGACTGGAAAGGATCAGAAACACCGAGATAAGACGAATTATGGACGCTGGTGGAGAGAGTGGAGATGATAAGTCTCAAGTGGTTTGGGCATGTTCTTCGAATGAAAAATGAAGGACAGCCCCGAAGAGCACGGGAATGGCAGCCACCGTGAAAAAAGGGAAAAGGTCAAGAAGATCCTGTAACGATACTATACGTAACGCCATAAGAACTAGACAACTGGAGGAGAAAAATGCGCTGGACAGACAGGGTTGGCGTGTAGGGACGGAAAAGCGGCATTTAGCTGTATAATCCCCCAATTATATATTATAATGACAGTATGCCTTTGCTACTTATAGGAATAAATTAAAATGTTGCTGAGTAATGAACAACGATAAGTTCCTAAAATGTTAAATTTAAAAAAAAAAGTTAAAAAAATTGTTTGTTTTTGTACCCCTTTGTTTTTTCCATAAACTTTACAGTTTTTTGAAATATTTGCAAAACACTGAAAAACTTAACCAATAAACTACCACTTTGGGTGGGTAGATTTTAGCCAAAAGTTCCTGGGACCTCCCAATTTTTAGCAAAAGCTTGAATATAAATTTCCAGGCCGCTGTCTTTAGCCGTCTGGGCTGTAGACGCAGACGGACACACAGCTAGACAGACAACACATGTTTCCGCAAAAATTTTCGCGATTACTATACTTTTTTTACCTCGTAAATAAAATAGACACAAAAATCTAACAAAGTTAGTTAAAAAGTTCCCAGTGGCAGACGTTCCATTGGATCACATCGTACTAGTTGAACAAATGCGCAGATTTAAACCAGTACCAAAATATAGCAACATAAAGAAAATAAACTTAGTACAGCTAAAAGTCCCCGACACAACGACGAACTACTAGTAAACCAACTAGAAAAGATAAAAATAGGACAAGACATGTATATTGAAGATAAATGAAAGAAATATAAACCTTATTAAATAAAAAAAAACACGGAAAGAGCTATAGCATAAATAACGAAATAAGAAAAGGAAATGGATGACAAATGAACTATTGGACCTAATGGAAAAAGGAATATATCATGGGAAAAAACAAAAACACATATATAAAGTGATAAATTATGAACTGTTTTATTAAAAATAGCATTCGACGAGCTGCAGCACAACAAAATAATAGCTATATCAAAACTCACGAAAATGGACCTTTATCTTATCTTAAATCTTTATTTAAAACAAGGGTGTATTTTGCACCAATTATATTTAATGTCTAAGCAGAACACAAAATAACTAAAGCTCGTCTGAGAAGAAAAAAAGACCACCTAACGAAAATTTTAATTTTAATGAACAACCTGCTTATAGCCGTGATACCGTGCTTACAGCATATAACATAAAAACTCTACAAGAACTTTTCAACAAAACGAACATTTTTTACCCAAAACATTTCATAATTCTATAAGTTACATCCGTCAGTTTTGGTCGATGCTTACATATTTTATTAATTATCAGCTGATTATAATGACAACTTTATGGGCATAATCTCACAAGTAGTGTTGCTTAGCAGCGAGAAACCATGAGTTCTATAAATGTTAAATATTGAAAAAAATGATAATTACAAAAGTTGTTGCAAGTTAATTCTTAAATTTTTGTATTCGTATGTTTATTTTAGAAGTTTTAAGTTAAGTTTTGTTAAAAGAAAGACTAGATATATCGTCATCAGCAAGAAACCGTGGGCGACCATACGCTAACAAAATATTTTACCTTGGGTGCACCTTGTGGAACTAGTTAGAGCAGCGTTCACTCGGCTAAAAAAATACTTTGTAGACATGATCTAATAGCTTAGTGCTATTATTCCAACATAAATCGCAGCTAATACATCAAGTAAAATAAAACAAGACAACGAACATCAAAATTTCCAAACACTTTTACAGTAAATAAAAATAAAAATTAGCCTGGAAAATAAAAGCAGCATTAAAAAACTGTGCCCAGATCCAATGGACTAAGGATAAATACCTTACACTTATTAGGCAACAAATACAATGTCTATTAAACCAACAGAAAAACAAATTAAATTAATAACGTGAAATGCATGCTGAAGCATAAAGAAGATGTAGATATAATTAAAATTCGAGAAACAAAGATAAATACACAAAAACCATCATCACTAAAAGGATACAAAATCTACAACAAACCAAATGGAAAATAAAGAGGTCAAATAACATACTCCAAGAAGAACATGGAAGCACACCAAATTGATATAGAAACAAAAAACATAGAAAATTTACATTACAAATAGAAAACAAACAAATAACAAACATCTACTGCCCAAATGCTAAACTAGACATTAAAGAAATGGAGAAAATACTGCAATACAAAAATAAAGTAATAATCATAGGCATCTTCAATGCAATACACTAATACTGGAAATGCAATAACAACAACAAAAATGAAACAACATTAAACAACTAGGTAATTTCAACAAATATTGTAATAAACCACCCGGGCTAGCCAACTCACTTCCCAGACAATGGTGATATACCATTGATAATTGACTTTCTGATTAACGGAAACACATACGTAACTAAAATCACAATAATACAACAACTCAGCTCTGACCACATGCCGGTACTTGTTACAATCGCCTCCAATAAAGGAATAATTTTAAAACACGAATAAACTGGGAAATATTTATACGAAAAATAAACAAAAAACCAAAAATAACAACAACTTCTACACATTAAAGGAAATTGAACAGGAAATAACAAAAATCACAAGTACCAAAATAAAGTCACCGGTTACCCGACAATTGCGCAAAACCGCCCCGACAAAAACGCCCCGACAGAAGCGCTTCCCGATATGAGCGCCCCGACAAAGGCGCTCCCCGACATATGCGCCCCAACAATAAAATATAAAATTAAAAAATTAAATCAGAAAAGATAAACGAAACTGTAGTTTATACTCTATTTAATTAATTGATTATATAATACCTTAATTTGACAAAAGTTATACTAAACTAAAGAATTATTATTATTATTTATTACATAATTTATTGATTAAAAATTACATTATACAATTATTAATTTTAATTATTTAATTTAATTCTAAATTAAACGATAACCCACGCAAATCATTTATAATGTCATTTCTATTATAATTTTGCACTAATATTTTTATGCGTCTATTAAGTTGCACATATTTCTTTTTGGATGCTTCTGGTCGCCGATATCCTGCTTGGAAACGAACATATTGTAGTTCTATTTGATTTTGTTCTATTATAAAATATTGGATAAGTTTGTACACCGACGAATGATGACAATCTATAGTTTGTTGAAAGGCCGTATGCCAACCTTCTACAGAATTATTCGTACGTTGGAAATCCCGGTTTACTCTATCAAACATATTCCACACGTTAATAGGAAACATTGGAACT
>JARJDX010018300.1:0-16133 GCA_030264735.1 Gymnusa sp. GC000175 | reverse complement strand
TGACGGGAATTTAAAAAAAGTTTCAGATAAAAGTTACTTATTTTTTTCCGTAGAATACAAATCTGCAATAAAAAATGGGGGTTGCCATTTAAGATTTAAAAGTTACTCCCCACCACACCCCCAAAGGTAGGTGTTAGGTGTCATTCAATAGTTTTTTTAAAAATATTGAATACGTGTTTTTCTGTTCCTCGATCAGATGCGTATTTCTCGAGATATTTGACCGTCCCGGAACTTTTTGTACACCCGGTATAATAGTAGACAGTATACTTCGCAAAATTTAGAAAAAATGTTATTTTGTTAAAATTTAAAATTTCAAAATTTTGGTTAACATTCCCATAATTATGATCAAATTTTGATTAAACTGTAATAAATATAATTTTGGTCCATTTTTTCAAGTTTAATTGATTTTTGTTAAAATTGTAATATTTTTGGTTAGAATTAGACGATTTTACTTAAAATTGACTTATTTTGGGTAAGCTTGCAATGATTTTAGCAATTTTTGCCATTGTTTGGCTTTTTTATATAGTTATTAAGTTTTGGTCAAATTTGATATGAATTTGGCTAATGTGACCAAATTTTGAAAATATTATGCCCCCTTCATTTCTAAAAAAAACACAGCTGAATTAGGAAGTCGCGTAAAAAAAAGGCGAGTCATGGCTCAGTAACTATAATGGTAGACAGTATACTTGGCAAAATTTAGAAAATATACTTTTGTTAAAATTTGAAACCTTGGATAACATTTCCATAAATATGATCAAATTGTGAAGATTTTGATAAATATTTAAGAAATTTGGGTTAAATTACAATAAATTTGGTCAATTTTTGTTAAGTTGATTTTCGTTAAAATTGTAATATTTTTGGTTAGAATTAGACAGAATTACATAAAATTGATTTATTTTGGGTAAGCTTGGGATGATTTTGGTCAGATTTTAGCAATTTTTGCCATTGTTTAGATTTTTTTTATAAACTATGCATTATAAACGTTAAGTTTTGTTCAAATTTGATATGAATTTGGGCAATGTAAGCAAATTTTGTAAAATGATTGGGTAGGGCTGAGAAAGGGATAATTTTGGAATTCTGTACACATACTCGTAATCAGTAAGTTGAGTTGAATCAACTATTTTTTCAAAAATTTTAAATTACCTGTGGTCATAGCTACATTTGATGAAATGCATGCTAATGTAACAGTGTGTGAAGGAATTTTATCACTATACCCAGCAGCGAGAGCAGCTTCGCGTGCTATATTTGAAGTTTTAACTTCTTGAATTACTGTGCCGTAAATAATATAATCTATAATTTCTTTCGATATGCCAGTTTTTTTAGCAATGCCCCTGAAAAATTATATAAATTGAGTAAATTTTATCAAAATTAATTTTAGATATTTACAGTAGAGCTTGTCTGGCTAAATCATGTGGCATAAGTTTGGAATAATCAGTCCCAGATAATAAAAAAGGTGTTCGTATTCCATCTACTAAAACTATATTTTTGCCAGTTTTGTCTGCGATTGTTTTTTTTGCATTTATTGGTGTTCCCAGAGATAAACATCTTAATCCTGAAAATTTCAATTGCCTTATACATATCTTTAAAGTTAAATTAGTAAATTCATTATATTTGATAGTTTGGACTTTGACATCCTTAATTTATTTTGGTTAACTTATTTATGTCAGGTACACCTACCAGTTTGTTGAAAAGCTACTTGGAGAATTTTGGGCGTCTTAACGATATTATTTGCTATATATGAAGCCATTTTAGTGTAAAGTTTTTAATAAAATACTGCTTTTACCGATCACCATAAAATACCTAACCAACGTGTCGACTTTGCTCTCTTTAAATTGCCATCTAGATGCCAACAAAGGAACTTTGACCGCACGTGATTATTTTATTCAAAAGTCAAAATCAAAATTTATACTAGGATTGAGAATTATCTCCTGTGAACTGTTTAAAGTTCATTTTCATTTTTCAATAACAACTAATAAATTTAGAGTTATGCTTAGGTGGTAATAATTATTGAGAACGCATTTAATAAACAGGTTTTTAAAGAATAGTTTTTTTTTTTATCAATTTAGGTGTCTGGTTAATATAGTGCAGTGATTTCCAAAATTACTGTACCTTTTTCTTGACGTATTTTTTATTTCTTTATTTTTTCATAAAGTTTGTGATCCTCGCAAAAATAACCTATATGACACAAAAAGTGGTACACGGTATAGACACACCACTCATGTACGGGAATTTTTTAATGTTGTTCAATTTTTGTTCATAGGACCCCAAAAGATGTATTTCCACTAAAGTCTTAATTTTTTTCTGATGATTTCAATACCGGATTTTACTGGGGTGCGAAGATTGTACGCGCTGCACCCTGGGCAATGCTAAAAGTACAATGGTACAATCAAAACAGACCAGCCATACCTATTCACTAGAATCTTTCGGTTTTTTCTTCTTCTTCAGATTCTGCTGCGGAGTTTGGCATCATCATTGCTACTCGTATTTTTAAAGCTGCTGTTCTAAACAGTTGGGTGGATGTGTAAAACCAGTCTCTTGTGATTCTCAATCACGATATATTGCGCCAATACTTCTCTTCCCCTGAATGTTCCTTTGCATGATCAGTTCTATTTGTATTTCTGACTTCTCATGACATGGCCCAGACACCCTCAGCATTATTCGGTACACCCACATCTCAAATGCCTCAAGTTTTGTTGATGTTGTTGTAGTTCAAGGTGCATATCTCCACTCTATAAGGCAGTACTAGAAAAGTATTATAGCATCCAACCAGTTGCATTTTGTGATCAAGATCCCTAAAATATTTCTCATGTTCACAAATACAACATGTGCTTTTTCAATTCTTGATTTTTTTGCGTAGCATCACTGCTTTTACTGTGCTCCTAAGTAGTTATATTTGTGTACTCAGTTTATTTGGTTGTCGTGGGTGTAGATATGACCATTAACTCTTTGTTTCTTTGAGATTACCATAAATTGTGTTTTCTTAACATCAAGCGTCCTTATTATTGTAGATCTTCTAGTGTTTCCGCCACTAGGACCATGTCGTCAGCAAACCTCCTCTTTTGATTTGAATTTCATCGGTTGTCTCACTTTCAACTCTCTCTGTTGCTCTCTGGTTATAGTAAAGATTCAATATTATTCTTATATCCCATGTATCTAGCTATTTTGATCGTAGTATATCAACGAGTTGATCATGCCTAACTTTATGATTGTGTTTCATATCTGCCTTTTTTGGGAGAGTGAATTTGATCTTATTGTATCAACTTCAGTAACTCTTATGTTAGTTTATCCAGTCCTGGAAACTTTTTGTTTTTCGGTGATTTCATGGCGAGAATCACTAGGATCTTGTAGATGATTATTGAGCTCGGGTTACTGTCTTTTGTCTTCAAACAGTTCTTCCACATACTCTTTCCATATTTTCAGTTTTCCTTAATGGCGGCAACAATATTCCCCTGGTGGTCTGTAGGGATGGGTGTTTGTCTTCTACTCTTGTTGCCTTTAAGTCCTTTTACTCTCTTGTACGTTTTGAAATTCCAGATCTCGATTTCTTTATATTTCTTCTCAAACCATTGGTTTTTTGTTTTACTGATCTTGTTCTTGATCATAATATTGACCCGTTTGTATTGGTCTTTGTCTTTATCTTTATATGTCCTTCTTTCAGTGATTAGTGACAGAGTTTCATCCATAATCCATTCCGTTTGCTTCTTAGATGTATTTTCAGGAGGATTTTTGCGGGTTTTAGGAGGGCTTCTTTGAATTTTGTCCAGTGTGTGTTGCTGTCCAGTTCTGTTTTGTCTTTGAGGCAGTTGGTATCTATTTGTTTTTTCAGTACCGGTTTTTCAATTATTTTTAGTCTTACTTAAAATAGGGCTACTACTGGGTTATAATCTGATCCAATGCCTGTTCCTAGATAAGTAACTGATGTAATTGTATTCTTGTATCTATTGTATACTTATATAGTTTATTTGATTTTCTATCCGTTGTGTTCCGAGTCTCCAGGTGCTATACAATCGTCTTTTTGGTAGTTTATAAAATGTGTTTTTAAGGATGAATTTGTTTTCTTGGCAGGACTGTAGTAACGGTTCGCCCCTTTCATTTCTCAGCCCAACANATTTAGGATTCCCCATATAGTTGTAAGACCATGACATTGTCTGGTATAGGGAAAAAGTTCTTTACTGATCTGTTTATTGCTCTGTCGACCATAATTGCCACGCTATTGCTATGATGGAGTAATAGATGATGTCGTTTGGGATCAGGCATTGTCCTGAATTTCTTACTTCACGAGTCTTTAGATATTTAAACGCAGTCTACTTATCTCTTGGCTTGCATTGTGTATTTTTCCAGCTTCAAATAATGTTCTCACATTCCATGTTGCTACACGAATTGATGCATTGTGCATTTTGCAGATATTTCGTCGGTTGACGACCGGCGCCGCTTGATTTTGGTTTCGGTCCATGATCTGTAACCTTTGCTAATTGAAATTGTGTTGCCACTCGCCATGATGATTTTTTTACTAGGGATTGTAATGAGTGGTTTACCCTTGGTTTTCTCATCGCAGTATCTCAACCGGTTGAGTCAATAATTATTGCCGCCTGTGACTCTGTTTTCCTCATATATTTAGAGAAGTAATTCTTCAATAATATCCTTCAGTCCGCACGATATAGCTGCTTCCCTCTGTCTGTGCGCCTCGGACTCCGTTACCACCTATATCTAGGATGCGTTTCCCTATCCGCCACCTGGAGAAGTGCCTAATGCCAATCCCGCATGGGGGTGTTTTCACTTATAAGTGAAAATCTTAATACAAAATTTACGATAAATCAAATTGTTTATGGAAATATGTAGGCTTTACCTTTACAAGTTGTGTAAATTTGGTTGCATAACCATCCTGCTGAAGCACCTCTTGCAGTCCTGCAAGCTTCAATTACGCTTTGGGCTTTGGCATTTTATATGTCAAAAGAACTTATATTTGGCGGTAAAATCATTTCTGAAGCCTCTAATCAAAAATTGTATTCGTGTAACATAAAAATGACTTCATTCCTCGATAAATGCGAAGAATATTTCGGCAGTCGTGATTTTTATGAGATATTAAAGGTGAAACGAGATGTGTCGGAAAAAGAACGTAAGCAATCCCAATTCTTAATATAACCTTAAAAAATTCCTTTGTTTTAAATAGTTTTATTCATATAATATTTACAACTGTTTCATTTATTGTAGTTAAAAAAGCATATCACAAGCTTTCTCTTCTTGTACATCCTGACAGAGTGGAAGAGAATAACAAATTAGAAGCCACAGAAAAATTCAAAGTATTAGGTAAAATCCATTCCATTTTGCAAGATGAAGAAAAACGTAAGATTTATGATGAAAATGGTGAAATTGATGAAGAAGATTTAGATTCTGGTTTTAACTGGATGAATTACTGGAGGACCATATTTAAACCAATCACAACAGAAGATATAGAGAAATACAAAAATGAATACATAGGCTCAGAGACTGAAGTGCGAGATATTAAAAAAGCTTATGTTAATTCCCGTGGAAACATGGATCACATTTATGATATGGTTTCATTTAGCGATTTAGACAATGAGCCTAGAATCAAGGACGTTGTTCGTAAATTAATCGATGATGGAGAAGTTGAAGAATATGATTGTTTCTTCAACGAACCAAAAAAGAAGGTTGAAAAACGTAAAAAAAAAATTGAGAAGGAAAAGAAAGAAGTTGAAAGCTTAAATCTTAATGGTTTGTGCCAATATTATAATTATTATCTTTTTGTAAATATTTTAAATTTTAGACCCAGAGATACAAAAAGAAATTCAAGAAAGGAGCGAGAAACGCCAGTCTGATTTTTTTAATTTATTAAATAATTTGGAGGAAAAATATGGTAAAAAGACTCCAAAAAAACGTAAGATGATTGAAGGAGGTTCCAGCAAGTCACCATCTAAAAAAAGAACCACTCGTTCCTCTAAAAAATAACTTATTTTTTTTTAAATATTAATTATTTTCTGTTATAATATAAACTAATAAAATAAAATCTTTTTAAAAGTATTATAAATTTTCTTTTGGTTTTTAAATGAATTATTTTGGTTATTGAATAAGTTTTTTGTGAGGGAGGCAATCGCTACCCAGAAAAATTTAGGCATTAGTTATGACACAAACCATTAGAAATGATAGTTCAATATCCTTCAGTATGGTGGCGCTGAACTTATATCCTGTCAAAAATTTAAAAAGCGCAAGACTTGACTTTGTTATTCAAATTTTTTTGTGATTTAATTTTGAAGTTTCTTTGCAATGCATTTTCTCCAGTTTTGTGCTGCCTTTGTTACATGTGTTATTGTTATTTAATTAATTATTGTTGTTTTTGTTATTATTTTTTGTTGTAATAACAATTTACAAATTTTCGGTAGTAAATCGGTTTAAAATGGTTTTTGTAAGAAATCTCCATATTTTTCCAAAGGAGGTGAGTTATTTTTACTTTACTGTGTATTTTGTAAATTTAAAACTACATATAATTCATAGCAGTTTAATGATTGGCTCAAAAATATTGGTTGTGGAGAAGAAAAATTGCAACAAATAGCATCAAAATTAAATTTCCTGCTATATTTTTGCGCATGTAAACCGCCACCACGCAGGAGAAAATTACATTAAATAGTTTACGAGAAAAGATAGGGGAGTTGCCTATGTATATAATATGATTATGGGCATTTTATTTTGGTCTCCACCTTGATAAAAAAGTGGAAAAATCTTGCTTTTTCTTTTTAATAATTTTCTTCAATTTTTTCCTTCATGGATTCTTCATCTTTAACCTCCACAGAATTCAGATTTCCCGTTTCGTTGGTTTAAGATCTTTTGTCCTTATTTTGGTCGCCAACTCCTTGCACTCCGTCTCCAGTACATTAGTGCGTTCCATAGAGTAACTAATAGGATAGACCCTATAGCTATTTCATTAATTATCAGCTGATTATAATGACTGATAATGACAGTGTGTCTCTGCTACTGGATGAGAATAAATTCAATAAAATGTTACTTAGCAACAAAAAAGTATGAGTTCTTAAAATGTTTTGTACTCTTTTTTTTCATTAACCTGATAGTTTTTGAAATTTTTGCACAAAAACAAGTACCACTTCCGGTTGATGGATTTTAGCCAAAAATCACTAAAACCTCCCAATTTTTGTTCACAGCTTAAATATGAATTTCCAGGTCGATCAGTTTAGTCGTCTGGGCTGTAGAGAGGACATATACACAGACAGACAGACAGACACCACTTCGAAAACAACTTTTTCTGAATGAGAGGAGTCGAAAACGGATATTTCCGCAAAAACTTCTATTTCGAAAATTTTCGGGATTACTATACTTTCTTTAACTTCGTAAATATAAGTAATTAAGTAAAGAAAACAAAAATTTTTAAAAGATTGTTTACAACATTCGCTTACAGGAGGTATTAAACAAGATATTAAACAATTCGTACAAAAAAACAAATAAATATAAGTACAGCAAGAGTCATCTTTTAGCAAAGAAATGTATTAAAATTCGGCGCAAGCGCTTAAAATTCTTTAACGCCATAATTATTAATGTCATTAGTTATTGCTTGTGATCGTTGTGGTGAGGGCACTTAAGTGCATTTGGTTTCGTTTGTGGTAAATTCTGTGCTGAATTATCACAATGGCTGATAAGTACGACTCAAATGGGGAATATCCCAGTTATACGGGAGATTTTAAAAGGAAAAATATTCCCGATATTAGGGATGGTGATAGCAGAGACGGCCCCGACGCTGAAAATGAGGAATCCAATCCTGCAGCACAAAAAGCCGGCGAATATATCAGCGAACTCCTAGCTGAAAAGCATACTATTGATCCAGCCAAATTTCCCAATGCAATTAGATTAATTGATCAAGGTAACTTTGAGTTTTCATTTGTTTTAAATTCAATTGTTTACTTATGTAAAATCATTGATTACCATTATTAAGGATTATGAATTATTAAAGATTAACAATTAAGGTTTTATATTTAAGCTAATAATTTAGATTTATAATAAATGTCTTATTACAATTAAATTTATAATATGAGAATTTTATTTGGGTGAGGGTCTAATCCTAATCTAAGGGTACGGATTCTGGGCAGTATGCATTGAACATAGCTGTATATAAATCCGTTCGGACTACCACCAAATTGTGCTGTGCGGGTTTTATGCAATAAATGGCGTCCGGTCGGTTGGTTTATGTAAATAAATAATATTATTAACTATACAGGGTGGGCCAAAATATCTTTTCACATTTTAACCTCTTGAACGTCTTGTACCATTAACTGAATTGCGCCCACAGTGGCTCGTTAATATTACGCAAATTAATTTATTTTTAGGTTTATTTATTATTTAATTTTTTTATTAAACTTCATATGAATATTTGTCGGTATAAAGTCGAAATTGGTTATTAATAATAATATATTAATTGTTATTTATATTAAAATTTATAATGTACTTTTCCTGCTGCTAGATGGTGTTTTGAGTTTAAGTAATTTGAAAATATAGCGCCTCCTTGTCGTACTCCCGATATAATAACGAGTAACAACCCTTTTTGACATAGCAACGTTCGATTCTAAGTAACCATTGTTCATGATATAATTTTGACCACTAAAGATCCCGTCCGCTTCTGACACTATTACTTCGTAAATAATAGTAATAATTGGTTACGACAATTAAATAAAGTAATTGACAAACATGGTATTTAGAATTTATTCTAATTGATCTAATCGCCTCTTAGAGGAGTTTATTCGGTGGACTGGGTTGACTGCTCCAAATTCAAGCAGTCTTGCAAAAGGCCATCCCACATTTTTAGCACCCTGTTTGTTAATTCTCTCCTGTCTTAGTTTTATGTGGTGCCCCAGCAGATGTGCCGTTGCCGCGGAAATATTCTCCAGCTCTTCAGCATCGTAGCAGCCGTTCATAATTAGGTCCACCCTCTTCCGTCTGTCCTCTAGGGTTTGCAGATCCATCTCCACGCACATGGTATTTAGAATTTATTCTAATTGATCTAATCGCCTCTTGGAGGAGTTAGTTCGGTGGACTGGGTTGACGTGCTCCAATTTCAAGCAGTCTTGCAAAAGGCCATCCCACATTTTTAGCACCCTGTTTGTTGATTCTCTCCTGTCTCAGTTTTATGTGGTGCCCCAGCAGATGTGCCGTTGCCGCGGAAATATATCAGATCTACGCAGCGCACCGGATATACCGTAATTCTCAATCTTTTCGTAATTTGGTGCTGAATTTTTTTAAGGTGTCCTATGTCTTTCTGCTAGTGTGGATTTGAAACCACACATGCGTACTCCAGAATTGGCCTTATATATAAATTTTCTTTACTACTGGGGTCCGGTCCACAGAGTGGAGAAGACCTTTCTTATCAGGTAAATGGTGGTGTTGGCCTTTTTCACTACACTACCCATTTGGGTATTAAACATTTAATGCCCAGGTGGTACCGTGTTTTGGGGTTTCGCTTCCCCAAGTAAAATACAGTGCACTTGTCCCCATTCAGAGGTAGTAGCTATTTATTTGACCAGACAGCCAAGTTGCTTTAATCCATCTGCTGGGTCCTGGACTCCCTCAATGGATTAGTGAACAGTTTGGTGTCATCTGCGTAGCAGTTTCAACTCGTAGTTATCTCCTTCCCGAGATTGCACGTGTATAAGATGAAACTGGTTTCGTTTTCGACAAGGTTTCTAACGATCTTACCGTATTCGCTTCATCCGTTACTTAAAATGTGATGCGAGCGCTTCTCTAGCGGCGGCGCTTGCAATTTATATGCAGGAGTCATAATGATCATAATTGCAAATAATGACATCGGATATTATAACTTGCCACTCAAATTGTATTTATTAAGAAAAAAAGTTTTAGGGTAAAAAAAACTAATTGGAAGTTGTTACGTCAGTAACGTGAGAAATTAAAGAATTAAAATTTGGTATTCCCAAATAAGGTAGTTTAAAAAACACGTTACCTTTATGCTTATTCAGAAATACATAATTTGAAAATGTATTTTTTATTAACAGCAGTGTATAACTTACCAATTTCTCCACGAGGTGTCGCGTTAAGCGCTTTGGGTCAGGCCTGTATCCTACTGAGAGTGAGTGTTCGTGACCGAGATGCAACGATAATTATTGCAGGAGTGTTTTTCCATAATTTCGGTACTTCTCTGTTTATGTACCGTTCTTCAGCATGCGTACCACTTAATCTGATTCCGCCTTTATTAGTTCTGACGAAATATCCTCTTGTCCACTGGTTTTTATATTCTTCATGAATTTTATTGATCTCTTCTCCATTTCTTTAGTGAATTCTACCCAATGGTTCGTTAGTATTATATCTTCTAGGCAAATGTTGTAGATTCTGCTGTCTGATTTCTTTGAGCTCCCCTGAGCAGTGCTGCTACCAACCTTATTGGTGATAGTTAATTTGAACTGCCTTTAAAAACGTAAAAATTAGATTAGAAAGCAGTCTACACAAAGTGAGAGCTTTTTCTCAAAATCAGGTTGTTACATACATATTTTCTGTTCTAGAAATTGCAAAAGTTCAAACTCTGGGAAAAGTACCTGCTAAAGAAATGAGATATGTTGACATTTACAGAGAACGCCCAATGAAAGTATCCGTGAAAGTCCTTGTACCTGTGCGAGAACATCCAAAGGTGTGTAAATTGATCAATTTATGTAATTAATAATTTAATACATTTTATCCAAAATTCCTTTAGTTTAATTTTGTGGGAAAACTATTGGGACCAAAAGGAAATTCAATGAAACGCCTTCAGGAAGAAACAATGTGTAAAATGGCAGTTTTAGGTCGTGGTTCTATGAAAGATCGCCAAAAAGAAGAAGAATTAAGACAGTCTTGTGATCCAAAATATGCTCACTTAAGTGATGATTTACATGTAGAAATTTCAGCACTTGGACCACCTGCTGAAGCGCATGCTCGTGTAGCATTCGCTTTAGCAGAAGTAAGAAAGTATTTAATACCTGACAATAATGATAATATAAGACAGGAACAAATGAGAGAAATGGAAATAATGACTGCTACTACACCCGAAGAAGGACCTAGGACATCATCAAGGAGTAGAAGTGGAATTTTAAGATGTTTGTTATTTTATTTAATGTTTATAATATTTTTTTATAATGTAAAAATTTTAGCTTCAATTCCACGTCCTCCTTTACAAATGAGGACAGCTACTAGGACTCCAGTTGTTACTCCAAGAGTAATGCCAGCCAAAACAAAGATTTTATCAATTTTAGACAGAGCTCGTATAGCTATGGAAGAAAGTTATGGGTATGAAGAACCTTATGAACCAACTGAACCTGCCTATGAACATTACAGTCCACCTCCCACTCATTATCGTTCTACTTCATCAAGCCACCACTATGAACCTGAATATGAACCAGAGTATTATCGAGAAAGTACAAGTTCTTACGGTAAGTTTTTCTTTCTTACAACTTGTTTAGTATATTTATTGTGAATTGGAAATTTAAAAAAATTGTGCTCGTTTAAAACGTGTAAAATAATTTTAATATTTTAAAATATAACCTATTTAACAAAATTTTAATAACGTATGGTCGCGAAATAATTATTTAAAAATGTTTACATATTAATTAAATTAAAATGATTGTGTATTAGCAGAACCTTCATCTCATCGTTGGAAGTCTTACAAAGCATCAAGTGCATCAAGCTCACGACACAGTGAGTCGACTCGATATCGTTCGTCGCCGTATACACGCCCATCAAAATAAATTATGGGCAAAAATTTGAATTACTCGAATATATAAAAGTGTATATTATAATACTTTTATCGTAATACGCTTCAATGTTTAAATCGTGCAAATTAAATTAAATGGAATATCGCATTATGTGATACAAGTGGCGTAATTTCCGAAACAGGTTTTGAGATTATTGCATTTTTAAGATGCAATGGTTCAGTAATTTTACCTCTAATTTTTAAAAAATAATTTGGTCAATTTTGAGAATGGAAATCATTTACAGCTTGCCAAGTTTATGGTGGCCTAACTCATGGATGCGCGCAAGTACTTCCCACAGCTCTTAACTGTCTTTAGTATTTTAAAGAATTCCTTTTGCTTCCATGACGTATTCTCAAATAATACATTTGATTGGCTTTTGTCCACCATTGGAACATTTATTTCTAATCATTCCACCATCTTCTTCTCCATGTTAGAAGTAAAGTTAAATTGTCCATTTCTTAAAATCATAGAAAACTAACTAGTTCTTTACAACATAAGGAACTCCAGTTTTCTTGCTTTCTAAAAATGAAATGCGTTTTCTAAATTGCTTGATTTTGCTTAAATTTACGAGATATTCTTGGAAATTTTAATGATTTGGAATAGAATTTTCGATGATTTTGTTAAATTTAAGCGTTTTTTAAAATTTGTACAATATTGGTCGAATTTCACGCATTACGTCAAAAATTTGTCTAATTTTAGTTCAGGTTGCAATGATTTTGGTAATACATACTTAACCAATTTTTGTCAACATTTAATTTTGTGTAACAATTTAATGGTTTGGACCAAATTGATTGATATTCATCAAAATTTAAATAAAATATATTAATCTAGCTGGGGTAAAGCTAAAATTTGAGTAGTTTTTGGTTCAATTTAGATGATTTTGAATAATTTATATTAAAACGTAAAAGAGTTTTATTAAAATAACTGTGATTGTGGTCAAATTTGAGCAATTTTATCACATTCTGCAGCCCACCTAAGATTTTAGGGTTGTTCATGTGGACCTCAGAGAAAAAATTTTGCCCATCTCTAAATGGTAAGTGATGAAAGTTATGGTGATGTTTCAATGAAAAGAGCGTTAAAAAATACATAAGAATCAATCAAAACCTGAAAATTGTCATTTTGGAAGTTACGATACTTGTCATCTCACAGTGCGATATGATTTAACATATTAAAAGAAATAATGTAATATCATGTATTACTACTATAGTCGATATAAATAAGTGTGGACTTTTTATTTAAATTTTTAAATATGTGTGTTTAAAAAAATGTTTTTTCTTTAATTAAAATCAATTTAAAATAATAATGTAAACGTACACAAGGAAGATAATTATGTTCATTTAGTGATGTAAAAAAATCATTGAGCTATTCTATAAGGCGAATTTTATTCATTGTAATCTCGTAATCAAATGGATTCTCATATACATAACTCTAGTACAAATAGTAATTGCGTGTTTAATCTTACAGAATGGCTCCTTCCGTTTAGGGATTGTAGCAATTAAAATTTAATGTAAAATTAAATGTACGGATATATCACCCCCAAAAAAAGCAATAAAATATTACATATAATAATGTGCTCCCCTACCTCAATTAATATTCTTAAAATTTTAAACATTGGAATCTTAAATGTAAAAAATTTTAGCTCAAAAGTGGATAAGGTATAGTATTATTAAAATATTTCTAATAATAATTTAAATGATGCATGTTTAGTGCTTACATAGGTTTTAAAAAAATATTAAAATCCTGTGCATTAAATGAACTCCAACAAATTTAAATATTAAAACATAATGGTAGAATATCAATTGAATAAAATATAAAGCATGTTGAAATAATTTTGTTTTGAATATTTGTTGTTTTTATTAATTTGGGTCTTGATACATTTTTAATATATTTTTATTTTCAGGTTTATGATATACACCACTCCACAAGAAATGAAACCTTCTGTGATATACTTGTGATACTACTAAGTTTAATTAAATAAAAAACTGCAAAAACTTTGTTTTATTTTATTGTTTTAAAGGTTTACTACAAAATTTCATAATTTTTATTATTTGAAAACTCTGATTTTAATTTTTGGAAAATTAAATGCTTGCAGTTTTAAATGAACTGTATGTAATTTCATTTTTGTAACACTCAGAAATTTAACTAAAACCTGATAAAATCTAAGTTTAGTGATAGTACAAATGATAAATATGAAATTTTATTCAGCCCACAAAAAAATGGTAATGAAACATTTTTATATGTTAGGTTAGAATTTAATGAGTGGAAATTCGGAAAATATCAATTAAATTTGAATTTTTGATTGACAAAAAATTTTCAAATAAACGCTTTTCCCGGACTGAAAGACCAATGTGTAATTAACTGTTCCGTGTAGTAACGATCATGTTCATATTGTCGAAGTACTTTTGTTGTGTATTACAGTTTAATAAATTAATTTTCTTTCCAAGTTGTCGTGTTAGCATAATATATTACGCCTAACGTTGACAATCGATATGGTGTTGAACTTTTAACAAAATTATGCACCAAGTCGTGCCTATCATTAAAACTAGTTCCATGAACCCAAAAGTCGGCAACTTTTTTCGACCGTGGATCAATTTTTACAATTTTAAATATTTCGACAGAGTACGTGGGTCAAAGTCGTTTCTGAAAAATTTAGCTGTCATTTAAAAATGCCAATTTAACTAAAAACACGTATATTTTGAGAAAAGCATTGAGGGTCACCTCAAAACTTGTCGCGGGTCACTTTGTGACACGTGGGTCATAGTAATCCGACAATTGGACTAACTTTTTCTGATTATCTTGTGATCAAAAATGGCAAACAGTTTAGCAATTAACACAATCACGTAGATGGAATTTTTATTAGGGCGCCTACTACGACTTATCTCGCAGTTCTTTGACTTACCATATTTGTGCAGCTACGATTAAATTAAATTTTTAGTGTATGAGGATTAAGACTAGGTAATTTCTGGAAAGGGACCAAAATATCAAGGCTAGCTTATAACAGGCAGAAAATTTATTAACAAATAAACAGAAAATGAAATCTAATTTTATGAAACAATCTTTCTCAAAAATTACTGGCTTATCTTCACAGAAATAACGAGTTTCTTAGCGTTTTTTAGCTCATGTATAAATTCAACATGACTGACGGGTGTTTTTTTTTTCGGTAAAGAATTGTCAAGTTCATTTTTTACGTTAGCGTGGGGACAATCATTGAGCTCACTCTTTCTCTTCTATCCGTGTCAATCTTCTGCTCATTTCACATGCCACGGTGATCTTGGCAAGCTCTGAATGTGACTTTAAGGTAGGTTGATGCACTGGCGGTTTGCGATTTCCGCGATTACCTTTACTCGACTATATCTGATTTACTACTAACGAATTTTTTTAGAGTTTTGAATAATATTAAATGATTAAATTAAATTTGAAATCGGAATACGGAAAATTACCGTGGCAGTCAACCAACGTATTAAATCAAACATTGAAAAACTATTTCCCTGTAAACTTTCTATTCCTAGTTGGGCATTGATGTCTCTTAAAGTAAAATAATTGTTTCCTTTTCCGTTTTCCGGGACTTTATTTAGTTTTTCTTCCAACCTTGTTTTTATTTGTTGGGGCGTCAAAGTTTATCGTCTAACACATTTTTGCACTTTTGAATTTTATTAGCACAGAGGCCATCTATTGAATAAAATTCCGTTATGAAATTTGGGAGTTTTATATTAACCATAAATTCCGTTTCCAGATGAGAGATGAGAGATGGCACATTCTTTCAAATTTAACTCCAGTTGATAAAAATGACCAAAAATGAAAAAATTTTTCATTTTAGCAATTCAATTAAGCAATAAATTTTCCATATAAGGTGAAAATGGCGCAAAAATCGAAACTCTGGAAATTTAGAAAATTTCAATTTAATTTTGATCAAAATTTCAAAAACATTTTTAGCAATTAAATAAAAAATTCGAAAATTTTCCTGCATTGGTATATTAATTAAGCAAAAATGGTGATGTGGTTAGTGGTTACCAAACGACTTTTATTTACGAATTTGAGAAATATCCGTCACTTTTGATAAAAATATAAGTATACTTCATTAATTATCAGCTAATTAGGTGGGCAGTATATTATTGCAATTTCATTTTATTAAAATGTATGTTGGTAAAAAGTTTGGAGACTAATAAACAAACGCATAGATATAGAGAACTACGCACAGATACCACTTAGAATATTACATTTTCTGAATGAGAATACTCTGAAACACTCATTCGTACAAAAATTTAAATTCCTAAAATTTTATGCGACTTTTCAAAAAATTCATATTTTTAGAAATTATCTCATAAATTTTTTAAACGATATCCTTACAATAAAAAATTATAACATTTACTTAAGCATTTTTTT
>JARJDX010018182.1:0-18700 GCA_030264735.1 Gymnusa sp. GC000175 | reverse complement strand
TGAACTGAGGTGTTCATCCGTCAATCTGTTTCTGACACAGCTTTTTCTAAGCTTCATTATTGAAAAAAACTGCTTACAAATATATGAAGATGCAAACATTGCACAAATTCCCTGAGCTAATAAATTTAAAAAACTGTATTTCAACAAGCCCTTGTAGAACTCAAATTTTGGAACATTTGTAAATAATTGTGTGAGATGATTATTGGATTGGAGATTAATTAATTCAAGCTTCAGGTCTGGTTTTACTACTTCACAGTCCACATTAAAAGGCATACTGAAAATATCTAAATCTTTTTTAATTGTACTGAAGTCTTAAATTCTTCTTTTAAATTCGCCATGAAGTTTGCTCAAGTTATCTTCATAATTTCTAAGCTTGTCTTCCTTCACAGCAGTCAGTGAATTCAACCTCGTGAAATGAAACAAGTCATTTTTGGCTATCTGATTGGCAAATAAAAGAAGTTTTTGATTGAAACCTTTAAGGTGGCTCCAGATATCGTCAATAAATTGAGTTTTTCCTTGCATCTTAACATTTAATTTGTTCATGTGACAAAGAAGATCTGTGAAAAATGCAAAATCTGAGAGCCATGCTGATACGTATTAAAAACTTGAATTTTTAGTTTGTGAGTGTAATTGTTATTTTTAATTATTATTATTACAAAATATGAGACGGGCCGGATTAAACCTTTCACTTTGGCCCGCGGGCCGTAGTTTGCCCATCACTGGTCTATATAAATACTTTTTGTAAAACAATTTTCTTTCGGATTTATACAGACCCATCAACAATAGTTAAGAACCACGTGACCGCTTAGGCAGGCAACCCAAACGACATTTGGTATTTTAATATTGGTTTTCATTTGCAAATAATTAAAATTAAATGTTTAAATATTTTAATCATAGGCGTTCTTTGTTACTCACGGTAAGAGTTTATTTGCGTTTTACATATGTATTTAAGGTGTGTAGTGTTCATCTATTTGTTTTTAATAAACCCTTAATGCTTTACTATAGTGCCAATGATTGGGTTAACAGTTTTACCAACTAGTGTTAGTTGGGTGGCCTAACTAAGCGGTCACGTGGCATCACTAATTTCTGACTTTTCTGTATATTAAAAGTATGCAAACTACACCATTTTCATAAGCCACACAATTACCCATTTGGAACACACTTTTCTCTTGTTTGGCATAATTAATATAATAATTTCTACCACACAGTAGATTTAAGATCCAGTTATGCGTTACGAACCAAGAAATATTAAAAAATTCGTTAATATGTAAGGAAAATGTGATTTCCAATGTATTCAATGTAAAATAGAATATCGCTGGTTTGAATTCAATAATTATATATTTAATTTTAACTTAATGACAGTTTTTGTTAAAATTATATTTTGATCTGTATATCGAATTTTTTACGTAAATTTTGTGCACTGGTCAGTTTAAATTTTTATATTTCTTTTTTTACAAATTTTATTGTTGTAAATGTTAATATGGGGAGGTTATTAATCGCTTTCGATGACAGTTACGGTTGTTTTGAGTGTTGTTTATAGCTTTAGGGTCGTAAAATGAATGTAAGAAGCTGACAGGTGGACAGATAAAAATCTCTAGCATTGTAAATCTGCATGTTTTTTTTTAAAGGGAGTATGTTCACACCCTCGCTCATTACTGGTAATTAGTGCTCTTAACCGATGATAGGAATGAACAGTCCTCGTTAGTGTGCGCGATGAGATCTCCTCTAGTACGGATTGTTCTTCTTCTTGTGGGTCGCTCTGAAGAAATGTCCACTACTAGACTATCCGTGGGCTCGATTTATCGACTGTGCGCTGGCTGATAATAACCTATCCCGAAAAGAATGCGGCCCGCTCACACTCGACACCCGTAATGGTTCTTTAAGTGAAATCTCGAATTCTAATCTGTCATATAATCTTGGACTCGTATCAAGGCGACTAACACGGTAGCGTTACCGATACTTTATTGCCTGTCTTTTGAGCGCGAACGCTGCTAAATGGCTCCAGATCACAGACGATAATCACTATTATTGAAACCTGATTGATTCCACTACACATAAACTAAATACTTTTTATTAGAGCTCTTAATACACTTATTTAATCCATCAATCATTATCGATTGACTCTGTTATTAATATTTCATTGAATTTTAAACGATTACATCCGGCGGATTTTATAATCGCTTTTCTACCGAAACTTGGCAACCCTTTACGCTTGATTTCGTTCCGATTCAAATTCCAATTTGGGGTTCGGTTAATTAATGGCGCTTTTTATTTTTCGTCGTTGGTAATTTATGGAGTGTGTAGAGCAGAAAAAACAATTAGAAATGTCGGCGCGTAGTATAGCGGGAGATTTATCAATGGTGTGTGCGATTAGCATATTGAGTGCTGGACAGACGGGCTCGTTAACAGTCCATGGTGATGTCTTCATCTGGCTACCGGTCCAGTAGCTATCACACAGAATGTCTCGTTACATCCTACACGATGAGAACACGACCACTCTGCATATCTGACCACATCACTCACCGACGGAATTTATTACATCAAGGCACATTCGCAAACTCTTATCATATTCTTTACACTGGGATCCTCTTAGTATTAAAGAAAACGGATGCACCATATTAAGTTTGCACAAACTTGTTTAGATTAAGGATTTTATTTTTAGGTTTAACAAGCCTAAAAATAAATTTTCCTTAAAGTGTATTTATGACTGACAACAATTATTTTTACTTTCATTCCTGTTTTCGATTCCTCTTATTCAGAAAATTTCGATGTGGTGTCTGTCTGTGTGCTCTCTACAACACAGGCTGCTAAACTGATCTGCATGAAAATTCATATTTAAGCTTTTAACAAATATTGGGAGGTCCCAGTTACTTTTGGCTGAAATTCACCAACGAGAAGTGGTCAGACTTTTCGGTTTTTTGCAAATATTTTAAAAACTGTCATTTACGGAGGAGTACAAAAGTGTTTAGAATTAAATTTGCAACAAATTTTGTTGTTATATTTTTTTTCAAAATTAACATTTTGAGAACACTTTCTCAAAGAATTTTTTCGTTTGTTGCTAAGCAACATTTGTTATGGAAATTATTCCCATCAAGTTGCCCAAACAAACTGTCACTATAATCAGCTGACAATTTCCGAAATATGGTTATACATTATTTAAAAGTCACGGATGTCACTATTGGAATTATTGCCAACATTCATTTCAACAAATTGAAATTGCAGAGATATACTGCAAACCTAATTAGCTGATAATAAATGGAATATACATACGATTTTGTCAAAAGTAACGGATAAGTCTCAAATTCGTAAATGATTTAAACCACAGAAAGTATTTTTTATTAAAACAATTGATTATAATGACCTAAACTGATTAGAAGAAAGAATATTTGAATAATTTTTATATTATTATTATTAAAGTCATATAATATTTTAAAGAAGAATAAGATACTTTGTATGTGTATTATATGTAAATACGTTCCAAATTTTTGTAGAGAATCATGAAATGCATATCCCTTTACTTCACTTCCAACCTGTTTTCATTCTTTTTTGTGTTTTTGCCTTTGCGCGAGATACAATTACTCACTTTCCAGTTTTATGGTCCATTTGCCCTAAAAAGATATGCGCATTTTAAATTAGCCTGGTACTTGCCGACAACACATTATAAGTAAATTATCTCAGCACCATCTAACGGTTAATCCAATAAATTTTTTCCTGAGCACATTAGTAAATATCTCGCATACTTAAAATATTTGGATAATTTTGATTCCGTTTGCAACGTTGAGGTCAACGAAAGTAAACTTTGCGTTAAACTCGACCTTCCGGTGTTGTTTTCATGATATACTTGTCCGAGGTGTTAAGAGTGCGTGATTTAGTTTTGTGAATTAATTCATGGGCGTGCAGTGTCACTTATGCACGTTAGGTGGCATGTAAGGTGAAGAATATTTAGCGACTCATGCACGAGAACATAAATTCGTCGGGTCTTGGTCGTGTGAAATGAGCCACTTCCTAATTAATATGTTATATCGTGAGTACAAGTCACTCTCCTGCTCTATTTCATGTCTGCGATTTATAGATGTAGGTCCAGGATGAAAATGCGAGTAAACAAATATGCAGCACGTGAGCCATGAACACGTCAACGAGCGTGAGTTGACTCCCAAAGATTTTTCATTCAACTCACCAACCTTAAACACCAATTATCAACACAATAATATGTTGTTAAAACTTCATTTATTTTTTATTTTCTAATTAACTCCATTTTAATAATTTAATAACAATAATTTAAGCGATGATTAGGAAGAAAAATCACCTTTTATTAAAATTTGCCTAGTTGAAGAGTCGGAATAAAATGGAACTCAATGGTAATAAATAAAAGATTAGGTACTTGTTGCAAAATTGCTTTTCTAATTTTTTTTTTGAAAACGTGGTTTTGTCTATCAAAAGTAATAAGTGGAACAATTAAATCTTTATCATGTATTTACCTAATTGATCGTGAGCTGCTTCATGTGTTCTGTTTTGGACACATTACATTAGTTTTTTTTAACAAGCAAAGAATTTCATATTGGTATTTGGTACTTTTTTTCAGGTTATAAAATAAAATTTGAAGATTTATGACGGTTCCTCTACGAAAATTCCGCCAGTATTTAAACGCCAGAATACCCTAATGGAAACATGATTAAAAACCTAATCTCCCGCTTTGAGGAGTCATGCTTAAAAGCAAAAAAAGGTACTCATCGTCTTTACGAAGTGAAGCAGCTGACGAGGTGTTACGCAAAGTGTAAACGATCTCCAGAAGATTGCTACAATGGATTTTAAAACTAAATCTTAAAATGTTTTTATAAATTATTTAAATGGCACAATAACTGTTAAAGCAATATCAAAAAAAAAATGGATTTCGTTTGGCCTCCTTGTTCCAAAAATTTAATACCGACTTTTGTTTGTGAGACTAGTTGATGTATCAACAAATCTCAAACACATTGGTTGTAGTCAAAAACTTTAGGCATAGTAATGAAAATTGCTTTTGAAGCAGCCAACTGAATGCAGGTCATTTTATTGATGTAATGTTTTATACTTAATGACTTAAATGATTTTCCGGAAAGTGTTGTTCATCGAATATAATGGACGTCAGTTTATACCGAGGAGTAGACTGTGGATTCGATCACAATTTACTAAATCTACCAACCTACTAATAAACAATTACCGAAAAGTCTACAATAATAAATTATGTCGTAGCTTTGCTCGCTAACTGGTGATGTGAGCCTAAAAATCCATTGATCGATGTATATACTTTCCCTTTTGACGTAAAAGTGTGTTAGTGCAAAGATCTATTATATCAATAATCGACTAGGAAGAGTCTTAACTACATTTGCAAAACTATTCTTCCGCCTGAGGTGAACCAAACAAATATCCAAAACAAAAAAACTGAAAATTTTAAACGCTTTTATCGTACCAATCCTTCTTTACTAATCCTAGTAATTTACAGAAACCCAGCTGCAAAAACCTTTACGTGCTCTGCTTATGCACCATATGTAGGCTTAGCTTACCGGAAATGAAATGACTCTATAAGGCAAATTTACTTGAACCAACCAACTATCGTAACGTTAGTAAGACGCAACCGAACGTGATAGGTAGTACTTATATGGCGAATGCGAACTGCTGGCCTAAAATAAATGCTGAGTTACTTGCACCAAAATCCTAAAAGGAAAACTGGTGGAAGAAGATCTTTAGTCAATTCACTTTAACTTACAAGATTGCAGGGTGTATGCAAAAAAACGCAATAAATGAACGGCAATGACATGGTTTGTTTACATTGTTGAGATTTTTAATGTCGTCCCGACGCTAAAGATTTAATTCAATAATTTAATACTTGCTTTACCAAAGTTTTGGTAATATTTGGGACAATCAGAAATTAGAGCCCGAAATCATGGAAAAACTAGAATTCCTTCAGTATCTGCTAGACCAGGGCTGTTCTATCATTTTATATCTGACGTCACCGCGATCTACCAAAGTAAAATTTACATAAGCAGGTTTTAAGACCACTTTTTTGAAAATGCGATGAGCCATGAAATTGACGAAAAAAAATCATTACTAAAGCATATACTACGAATCAGAAGAATTTGTAATCAAAGACAGAGAAAGGCAAGGAACATTTGCGGCTGTATGTCCTCGATAACTTCACGAATTACAGCTTTAGGGTCTTATATCGATTGTGGAGCATTGACATAGACCTTATCCTTTACGTGGCCCCAAAGAAAAAAGTCTAAAGGTGTTAAATCAAAAAATCTCGGTGGCCAATTGTGATCACCTCTTAGAGAAATAACACGGTTAGGAAACTTTTCTTGCAAAATTGCGATTGTTTCGTTGCGTGTGTGGCACGTAGCGCCGTCTTGCTGAAAATAAACGTCGTCCACATCAATATCTTCCAATTCCGGCCATAAAAATCATTAATAATAGTTCGGTAGCGCCATCCATTCGTAACAGTTGCACAAGCCTCTTTTTCGAAAAAGTAAGGTCCAATCACACCGCCATCCCCAAAACCTCACCAAAAAGTGACACGTTGAGGATGGAGAGGCTTTTCAACAATCGTTCTTGGATTTTCTGAGCCCCAAATGAGACAATTCTGCTTATTAACGTAGCCTCCGAGGTGAAAATGGGCCTCAAAACTTAAGCTGATTTTTCGATGAATATCCGGATCATTTTGATGCATTTGATGGACCCAATCAGCGAAGCGACATTTGTGGTAATCGGCCGGCTTGAGTTCTTGTGATCTTTAAAAACCTTAAGACTTAAGTCTTTATGCAAAATACGGTGTAATGTCGTTTGTGGAATGTCTAATTCCAAAGATCGACAAACCTGGGTTTTCTTCAACACTACGGGCTACAGCAGCAATGTTCTCAGTTGTTCTTGAGCGACGCACACGGTTTCGATTCTTCACATCACTAACTTGTCCCAACAGCTCAAATTTTTCCACCAGTTTCACTCTTGCCGGCCGAGAAGGTGCTTCACGATGACCAAAAAGTGCTTTAGTTTTGCGAACTGTGACTGCAAAATTTTCACCATTTTTGTAGTGATTTTTAACAATTTCAATGCATTGTTGAAGCGTGTATCGTACCATTTTTAGTAAAGGCATAGTTTTTACTTGTCAAATGTCAAAAGATAAAAGCTTCAAAATTGACAGCTGTCCAAACAGCAGGCAATTCAAAATAAAACTCATTACTAAACCAAATCACGCCAGAGGATGTAGTAGCAGCTCTGAAGAGTCTAAAAAAAGGTAAAGCACCGGGCCCAAATAACATTGGAAACAAAAGTCTATGGAGTGCAACCACTAGCAGAACAACTAATAAGTTGCTTAATAAAATTGTTGCTACCACGCAAGTACCTCTGAAAGTAGAGCACAAGCATCGTATTACAATTACATAAAAAGATAGATTAGACGACCCAAATAAATCCCTTCTCGACATATTAAGGTATTTATAAAAATCCTGGCAAGAAAGATCACTAAAAAGGTAACCATGCAAGAGGAACAACAGGATTTTCAAAAAAATTCGCTACCACAGACGACAAATATGTGGTTCGACAAATCGTGGAAAAGCATTGGAATTTAATAAACCAGCCTACCTCTGCTGTATTGACCTGGAAAAAGTATTTTATGAAAGTTCATAATGCGGTAAACATACATCCAAATGTAATAGAGATGATAAAACAACTAAACACAGACAATAAGACAAAACTAACAACACCGCAAAGAAATAGAGATCAAAATCAAAGCAGGAATACGACATGGCGACCCTTCAACCCTTCAAATAATCCGAAGCCTGGACTGAGCAACTCATGGATAGAAACTAAGAATGACTGACGTAAAAATCGTTTGCTACGCTAGCGATTCCATTATCATAAAATGGACTATGAAGGCTAATAAACACAAAACAGAATGCGACAGGGTCAATATGAAAATTGCCACCAACAAAACTAAAAGCCTATTCATCGTAAAATCATTAATTAGGTGCAAAGTAGTAGTGCAGGATCATATCATCGAAGTGTGGATAGATTATCTTAGGGTTGGGAAACAAATCAACTTATATGAAGATCTGTAAGGCAGCGTCATGAAGCAGGCCAATAAGGCGGCAAGAATTTCAGGCGCTCTAAGCAGACTAATATGGAAGAAGAAACATATCAAAAGAGACTAAATCCAAAATATATAAAGCATGTATTAGACCCGTACTTACATATACAGCGGAAACAAGAGCCGATACCTTAAAGATAAAGAAACGGTTGAAAATGTGTGGAAATGAAGATCTTATGTTTAATAACTGATTACACATTGATTATTGATGAATCGCAAGGCGTTCTTCTTCTTCTTACTTTTTAGTGGGCTTTCTGTCTGCTTTTTTTTAAACATTGCCTCATCTCGGAGAAGATTCCATGGACGGTCGCAAGACCAACATAGAAATTAGGAGCAAATGCAACACACCAGACTTTGCAAGATGGGTACAAAGCGCGCGACGTCAGTGGAACGAGCACGCAAATGGATAAGTTCCACCTAGCACAGGCGGTAAGAGATGGCAAAACAAAAGCACCTCTCGACAGACCACCAAGGAGATGAAGGGATTCGGTAACAGCGAAATCAGGAATGAAGGGAATCTTGCACAAGCGAAGTGACTTTTTATAAGAAAAAGAATAATCAGATGGGCTGAAGATATGATACGAATGCCCAAAGAAAGTGCTTCCAAAAAAATCTTCAATGTAACACCTTACGGTAAAAGAGGAAGAGAAAAACCAAGCCAGGTGGAGACACAAAATAAAAGAAGATATAGTCTTAGAAGTAAGAAAGTGGATGGTGGATATGGAAGCCAAAGCCCATTGTGGATTGTAGAGCTAAAATCGACAATTTTAATAATAAGTCATAGGAATAGTTATTACTATTTATACATACATTCCTCAAAAGTCTATTCATCCTTCTGCCAGATGGACAATAATCAGTAAATTCTAAAAATTTCCTTAACTTTTTAAAAAAATGTGAACTTAAAATCACTGCACGTTTCATTTTATAGTGCTGATAAGTGCCACTATGAAATGACTAAATGTAGATTATTGAGGTTTAATAATAACGATGATGATATGGCAAGAGCAATTACTAGCATCGCCCCTAATAATAATTTAAATAACATATTCACAAATTATGTTTTAATAAAGTATATGAGACTACGTATAATATAATGATTACATTATATACGAGGTGTATCAATTAAATCTCGATCAAGGATAAAATACGAAAAAAAAGCGCGCGCGCATATCTAATTTATTCCTCATACATATTTATTATACATTTAACCAATTCCACCCCCAAAAAATAATGATTTATGTGCATCTAACGAAAACATAATTCATTAGCAACTAATATTACTCATGCGTACATATTAAAAAAGAAAATTGCGATTTAACTGATATAAAATATTAATTATGCAACATTTACAGGGTGTTTTACTATTTATACCCTTTATCGAGTCCTAGTGAGGAAGTTGTAAAAAGAACTATTATGCATGCAGACTGTTTTTTAAATGTTTCATTTAAAGGACATAAGAGTTGTGAATGGTGGTTTTAAATGTATAATGAGATATCATTAAGTATCATTAAGAATCGATGTAAAAGTCGGGGTAGTTAAGCGGTGCCCTCTATGGGCAGTAGTGGAGTTATAGTGTGTAAAAAAACATATAGTAGTATCCCTGACCTATCCTCTGGCCGCTTCGTGTCTGATTGTTTCGCGTGCCGTTCACAATCACTCACCACGCACCATCCTCCCACGACACGTACTTCTACATGTAAATAAATAGCTGTGTAATGTGCACCATGCCAAAGAGAATAGGCCAAAGTCTAAGGCAGTGCATTCTGTGGCTAATAGATTGGTCGCTCGCCGCTCTAAGCGCTACCGGTTTTTCGATACCCGCTCGATATTACTCACTAAAAGCACGCATATCCAGCAACTTACTCCCACGATCAAGAACTACATCAATAAAATAAATTAATTTCACTTTATCTTTAAGTTTTAAACAGTTACACAACGTCGATATGAATATTCATGCATGACGAACACCCCCAGGCCCAACTGATATATGTTACTAAACCTACAAGCATTTTGTATATAAATTGTTGAAGGAACTTTTGGTTCGATGGACATGAAGAAGCGGAAGACTTGATCCTGCGCCCCGGAAACGTGTCTAGATAAACGACCAGGATCCGGCGTGAAAGCTTTTAGCAGTAACATTGCAAGTGGGACGAAATGGGAGCGATGCCCTTCGACAGGATTCCAAATCCTAAATAACCAAAAAACGCGGAAATATAACAAAAAAATTTATATCCAGGAAGCATGTAAAACTATTAATAACATTTTAAAAAAAGCACAAAAGCGGATATGACTTGTTAATAAAAGCGATTTATTATCAACAAAATAAAAACCACAACGATGCTTTATCTCTAAAAGAATTTCCTGATAGCAATTTGGTTGTAATTATGTCTTACCTAACCTACGCATAACCCACATAGCGAATGACATATTTTCTAATCGCTTTATTTTGAAAAATTACAAAACGCAATTAAAACAATTAAAGCTGGGAACGTGTATTTTTCAAAATAACTTTCAATTTTATATCTGCGTCAGCGTCATGCTAGAGAGCTGGAGGTTTACGGGTGATTTATTTCTAAACTTGTTCCAATAGAATGAGTTGCGTTTATATAAATCTTGAACAAATTTTAATTCAAGCATTCTCACGTGGGCATTTTTAGGTTATAAAAATTTAATTATGTGCACAGTTTTGTTAGGCGGTTGTATACTGATAATTATGAATGAAAAAAAATGTAACTTGCGCAAGATGGACTTTGGGAAAAAATAGGTAATGGTGATGTTAAACGCCTTCTTATTTATATTCTTATATTCGTCCTAAAATCGTAGGAACTTTAAACTTTGATAATTTCACCACAGTAGCACGTTTATAGACTGTTAGGGTTAATTTTTTCCGACAAATCTTGGTTAAGAAATTCCAGGATGAGTGGGCCAAAATATAAAATCATTTTTAGATCTTTTCTTTATATATGCAGTCCTAATTAAAGAAGTGGCAGTGTAGTTTAGCGGTCAATGCATCCGGCTACTGAGAGCAAGATCGTGGGTTCGCGCACCAAAGCTTTAAAAATATTTATTTAAATGCTCAACACTACTCCAACTCCCCAATCCGCCTTGCAGGCGTAAGGTTTCTTGGTTAAAACCTTCTCTGGTTTGATGAAAGATCATTTAACTCCATGTTAATATAACTCCATGTGTAATATAAGTTGCCAGCATTACAGGCAGAGAAGAGGCTATGCGCC
Source organism: Gymnusa sp. GC000175 (assembly GCA_030264735.1). Taxonomy (NCBI): domain Eukaryota; kingdom Metazoa; phylum Arthropoda; class Insecta; order Coleoptera; family Staphylinidae; genus Gymnusa; species Gymnusa sp. GC000175. The sequence goes on along the minus strand of JARJDX010018182.1, from coordinate 7,348 downwards.
AGAAGTGGCTTGTTAAAAAACGACGAATAAAAGTTATTAGTTTTCCATATTATTATTTCTTGTAATTTTCCAACCCTGGTCCAAGTTTTCAATCTCTAGGTCCGATCTGTCGCTCGCGAGAAAGTTTTGATAGGTCTTGAGTAATTTTAGACATGGTACATCTAACTGAATTGAATCTAAACATGCAGGGTCCAAACCCAACTGTTGTTGACGTAAGTAAAAACATTTTTTAGTAGGAAAATAATTGTGGAAGAAAGAAATGTCAACTTACATTTCTGATGCTTAACTTAGTATTGCAAGACTCCCCGAAACCAGACAGAGACAGAAATTAAAAAAAGTTAGGAACATTTATCAAACCTCTGAGAAAAATTTACTCGATATATGCTGGATATAAATGATTTCCAAAAGATAAATTGGGATGGCAATACATGTGATCATCATGGAGTTTGGCGATAACAATATTAGGGACGATCTCCTCCTCCTCCTCCTCCTATACCGGTTTACCCTCCGAGAGGATTTGGTGACACCATTACCAGTCTAACAAATCATCATCGGTTCTCCATGCCGTTCTATACTGAGCAAGGTGGACTGTCTTATGTAGACCCACTTCCATGAGCTCCTCTGCTTGATCCACCCAGCAGGTCGGTGATCTGCCTCTTGGTCTTTCCCCTTCGATCTTGCCTTCGATTATTAGGTTCTCCATCTTTCCCGTTCTTCGGGATACATGGCAAAGGTATTGTAGGTACGTTCGATTTATTATGCGCAGGAGGCGGACTTTAGCATTTAGTTCTTTCAGTACTGACACGTTGGTACGATGTTCTGACCAGGGTATTCTAAGAACTCGCCGGTAGACCCACATCTCGAAGGCTTCAATACGATCTGCTTGTCTGAAGGTCCACGTTTCGGCAGCATAAGTAGCAATAGGAAAGATCAGTGTGCGGACGAGTCTCAATTTGGTGTTTTTTGTGATATTCGTGTCTTTCCATATTTTTGCTACTTTGGTGGTGGCTGATCGCGCCATGGCTATTCTTCGTCTTATTTTATGTTCGCTGCATCCGTCGTTAGTTAGCATTGAGCCGAGGTAGACAAATTTGTTTATCATTTCGAAACCTGCAATTTTCTTGATATGCGTAGAGTTGTTCTCTACTCTATTGACGATCACGACTTTGGTCTTATCTGTGTTAAGTTTAAGACCTTATTCCGCGCAGATCTACGGAATAAAAAAATTGGATACTCAAGGTACCAAGTACATCTCTGATTGCAGTATGCAAATTTAGAAAGATGCAACTCCCCTAGTATTTTAGGCCACCTCTAACCGCCACCAATTAAAAGATTTAAAATTTTAAGAAAAGCATTAAAATTTATTGGCCTTGTGATGAAATTGTGAAAGACGAAGATAATTATCCAAGACAGCTGGTTAATCATACACCTTGACGACCCAGTACCACTGTAGTAATGCGGTACTGCAATAACGTGGGTATTCTTAATAAATAAATATTAAATTATAAAAAAAACGAAAAAAACTGACATAACTTACGTCCGACACATTTAAAGAAACCTTTTCTGGATTTTGAGTTCTGGTTTTTTCGCATTTTAGCGACTTTGGAAGAAATTGGAGTTGAAACACTTACCTAAAACAAAACAAAAATAATTAATATATAAATTACCTTAAATTTTGTGGGAAAAATAATGTTTTAAAAAACTGGGAAGTGGTCACCACACGAGGTTCATATACAAAAAAAAAGACACACATTTTTAATATAAACATTACAAAATTTTGTGAGTCATCAGATGATCACAGTAATAAGCATGTCGACTCTTCGTTATGATAATACTACCCCGTTAAGAAACCCACGACTTGAATTTAAGATTAAAATTTACATTGACATGACATGTGTAAGTAAAAGTGATGTTGGTTGCATAAGTCTAAAGTACCTCTTTCTACACTTTTAATCAAAATGGATCCTAAATGATTTTAGGGATCAAAACATAATAGTACACTCTTTAGACCAGCCGCTGTGATAAATTACAGTTTTCCATATTTTCGGTGTGTTCTGTTATTATTAATTATTACCTTTTGTTCGACTTCTCTAGCCATTCATCTTTATATGCTTGCTTTTATCTGTTATAGACCTATGCGTTTTTGTAAAATTATTTCTATAGTCTTTACGAATACAGCAGTCTTGTACCTCCTTTATTGTAGACCTTCCAGATTATATCTCGCATTTCGTATTTTTTCCCGGCAGTTTCTCTCTATTCTTTCGTAGTTTCGATGAAATGATATGCATTTTGCACATTTTTAATTTTTTACTATCTATCTCTCTTTTATTTTCTAATTCCAATGTAAGAGACATAGATTGTAGTAAGGACTAGATGGAAATTCACATTTAGATTTTCTGTTTCACATTTCTTAACCTCGGACCAGATACAGTCGAACTTCCCTAATTCGAATCATCATATTCACAAAAAATTCAAGATATAGAAATTTCGAGTTACAGAAATAACTACAAAATGCGATGTTGATGCAAAAATTTGCATAAAAATCGGAATATAGACTTATAGAAGTTCGAGTTATAGAAGTTCCACTGTATTTGTATTAAGATTATGTGCATTTATTCATATCTTTATTAGAGAAAGAATGTGTTTATTACTTTTAATTTACACTGCTCCTAGAGCTTGATTAATTTATCCCCATTTTTGGTCGCATTTTACGTATAATATAAACTCAACACAAATCCAAAAAAATAAAAAATTTAAAAAATAAAATGACAAAGAACTAAGGAACGCCAAAGTCACATAGAACTTGTTTTGTAGAGAAGGATAGATAGTAAGAGAGGACAAAGAAAGCGATCCAGTCATGCCTTAAAACTTTACGTCAAAGGTTCGATTTCACAAGCTTTATATTTTAACCGGAAAGTATTTGACAATGTCAAAATTTCTAATCGGTAATGTCCACAACGGGTAAAACATCATAAGAAAATAAAAATGATTTGCTTTAGTTTTATAGTTTTTGTTAATGAAGGCAAAGAGTTAACATTCAGACTTTTTTCAACTTCTAATTTACTAGAGCAACTTTCAAGAATTTAAGTTTATCTAAAATTAATTATGATTTTCGTACAATTTTGCAGAAGCCTAACCACACCGCGATATTATTTTCGACCTTTTCAGCAACAAGGTTGCCGCTACAGTGCGAAAACTAAATTATAAAAATTTCGCTATAATATGCGAAATAAAATCCCCAAAATATTTTGTGGATTATATTAAATTAAAAAAAAATAAACACCTTTCATTTGGTCTATCCACTTTTACTGTATCTACAGTAGTTTTTGTTTTATTGCTGTAAGTTTTTGCTAGCTTCTCACGGGTAGTATCAAGTACAACCATTAAACTAACGGGAATGTAAAATATTAGAAGACCCGGGTTCCAGCGAGTGTTTCAAAAATTTAAATCGTGCATTAATATATTAAAGCAGCGCTGTCCAACTAGCGGCCCGCGGGCCGCATCCGGCACGCGGAAGGGCTTTTCTGGCCCGCGAACAAAATCAAGTTATTAATTTATAAATGTAATAATTAAGATTAAATTAACAAAATGTACCTTTTATTGTCCAAAAATAAATTTATTTGAGTTTTCAATCAGTTATTCTTTATTTTTGTGGCCCCCGAAAGAATTTCAAATGAAAAAATGGCCCGCGTTTCTAAAGAAGTTGGACAGCACTGTATTAAAGTGTTGAAAAAAACTAAACTTTGAGTTTTTTTGAAGAAGGCAAGACCAAGGGATGATTTATTCAGAAAATCAAAATCAAAATTATGGATTTTTGTGCATATATTCGTATTCAGTGAGTTGCGTAGACACAAATCAACCATTTTTTTTAAAAAAAAATTCCAAGTTGTGTTTGGGTCTATTTTGCATTTTGGGAACATAAGGGTTATTTAAAAAACCACATTCATCACAGTGAAGCACGGTAAATATGTACCTAAGTACGGCTTCCAATAAGAAGCACAACTAAACAACGTTTAGTCTTAAAAAGTTTAGATTTTCGAGCAACAGGCGATTCAAATTAATTTTTTCCGCCATATTTTATTGCTCTAAATGGGTAAAATAAAGTTATGACGGATTATAGTAACATGGTACTTTTTTTGTGTGTTTTTCTGTGGCTGGGTTCTTTTCTGGCCGTTTTTTATGCTTGGTGAATTTGTAAATATTGTTTAAATATGTAAACACTTATGAATTAACTAAAGTACTCACTACGGGAGAAGTACATTTTTCTCCGCTAGATGGCGTATCGCTTAGCTTGAATCGCCAATAGTATCAATCATTTTTAGCACACGCTACATTTGATTTGATTTAGTTTTGGAAAATATATAACACCCTCCAACGCATGTAAATAAAAATGACAACAAAGGGGCGACTCTCGCAAATAAGCGTTATTGAAATTTACGCTGTTTCTTGTATTTTTCCCTTGTTAGCGGCGTAATAAAGAAATTGCATATGCATAAAGCTTATCTAAATGGCGTTGGAGATATGAACTTTAATTTTGACTTTAATATATTTTGATTGGTCCGTTTTGCATATAGGTAGGTGATTATAAAAAGCGCGTCATTATAAATTTAAATGTTTTTCCTATTTACCCAGCCAGATGTCGCCCTGGTAATATTAATTTACAACTATTAGATGGAATGATATTAATTGATATATTGATTTATAAATCTGAGAAAGGCATCTGTCGCAATAAATGTGCCAATAATGGGATTAGTTAAAGGCAAAAAATTCATTTATTATATATTTTTTTCGTTTATTAATTGCAAATATTAATTGGCGATGTTAAGAGGACATATCTATGCGGCAGCTGTGACACCTGGCGGCGAAAATAACGAGCCCGGCAGCTGATGACTTAAACGAGCCACTTCACTAAATCTATATTTGGCTTTATCAGAATTCAGATCCTGTAATTTTTATAATGTCCATCGCCCGATGCCCCCTGATAGCACCCTATTAATGCACGTATTATTAAATGACCTTCTTTAATTTTAATATTTTGCCAATTAATGTGTCACAGCTACCACAGCGCAAGAATCAAAAGGTACGATCAAGTTGTAAGACTAAATGCTTCCATAATAAAATTCGTGTTTTTATATGTACTTACATCCGTCTTTGAGAGAACCTTGCACATTCAAGCTCACATTAAGAAGAGATAGCTATAAATTGCTTATTTTAAAACGAAAATGTTTTAATGATTAAATGACTTAATTTAAACAGCAGCTTACTAAAAAGTATTTTATACATATAAAATTTTAATTGTAAATTCAGATGTTTTATAAAATTTTATTTTTAAATTTTAAAATTCACAATTGATCAATGTGGAATATTATAGTTGAAATTATTAATCAAAATAGATTGTGTAGAAAATTACATTACACTTTCTATGGTAAATTAGTCGGGAGCAGCTATCAAAAAGAGTTGAGTACAGACAAAAAAACTGAACACTAAGAAGAACAGCAGGGGTTTAGGATGAGAAGATCTTGCGTCGATGCCATATTTGTAGTTCGTCAAATTTTTGAAATAATTCTGGAATTTATAAAACCGTCATGTTTGTGTCTAATGGATTTGCAAAAGACATTTACTGGATCGATCACGTATATAAAATGAACCACTAGAGACTGCCAAGATTAGTAAGAGACAATCAACCACTCGGAAAAGAAGTGACAGGAAGACCGAAGAAAAGATGAAGAAAATAACTGGGGAAATCCTAGAAGAATAGGAAGAAGAAGAACAAGAAGAAGAAGAAGCTTTGATAATTTGGTAGCAGTACTACGAAATACTCAACAATTTAAGTTAAATTTAAATGAAAATGATCAATCTGAAATTATAATGTGTTCACATTGGTGGTCAACGCCACATTTCGCGTGTACATTTTTATAATAAGCTATGAAAAAATGCGCCCGCAACTCCCCTAATTGTAATTAAAAGCGACGAAGGTGATAAATTATGAAACAGCAGCCCCCAAAGCAGTAAATATAACAAATATGCGCTGCTTATATTTTGTTGTGCATGATAAATATTCAAATGTAATTCACTTTGCCGCTGGGCCAATTAAGGTAATAAAGGGCCTACCCTCCTGGGAGACCAACCCGACAATTAAATAAGAAATGATATTTTATGACAATGTGTTATGATAATACATAAAAAACAACTTGGCGGCTTCTTAATTTTTAAGTCTGATTTTTTAATTTGCCCATAAAAAATGTTTTATTTTTTATAGGTTTTAATTAATATCCTAATTAATAGCGCAATAAAAAAAAGGTGAAGTTTGTAGCATAAATAATAATCAATTTTATAAATGCATAAATGCATACAGTTAAATGAAAATATAATATACATGTTAGCGTTAAAGCGTCTAACTCGTTATTTTATAGAATAACTGGTTATTACATGAAATGTCGATCTATGGTCGTTAAATTTTAATATAATTTTGTTATTTTATACTTTTATAAGTTAATAATCATAAAGGAAAACATTCAAGGAAGAAGATCATAAAGAGAAACAATATTTTTTGAGCTGCAGTTTTCAAAATCAAATTAGCAGTTTAGTTAACGTCCAAAGCACATGATGCAATGCTCAAAAAAACCTAAACACCTTAGGCTTTAAGCCTTACTGTTCTAGATAGATCTCTTAAAAGTAATAATTACAAAAGAGCAAAAGAAAGTAACAACAGTAAAGAATCGTAGTAGAATACTAAAGGAAGTTGAGGAGCAAAGAGAAGAACTAGTCGTCAATACATACAAGGAAGGTCCTAGCATAATAAAAAGTAAAACGATCAAGCAATCAAATAACTTAAGAACATTAAAAGCCCGGGACCAGATACTTAACCTAGCCCTGAAATACTCAAACTAATCAGTGACAGTAACCTTTAGACATCTTAAAAGACATATTTAATCAAATATACATAATAGGAGAAATTCTGAAGTATGGCTGGAATTAACATTTATGCTTTGGTTTTTTTCAACCCTTATTTTATCCGCCAAAAATTATAAGTTGTTTTAAAACTCGCACATACAGTTTCGTAAAATACCCCAAAATATGGAGGTGTGGTCACCACACGACTTTCATTTACTAATTTGAGATGTTTTTTGGGTTAACTATCATATTTAAAGATGTTAAAAATGTTAAAAATGTATGTTGGCAATAATAATTCAATTATTGACGTCTTTCACTTTTGACGGGTAGTTAACCCTATTTCATTTATTGTCAGCTGATCAAATGACATTACGTCTTTGCAACTTGATATGAATATGAATAATTACACTGACAACAACGAACAAAATTTGTGAAAAATTTATTTTTACACACT
>JARJDX010018173.1:0-11790 GCA_030264735.1 Gymnusa sp. GC000175 | reverse complement strand
AAAAAGTATCAAAATAAACAAACATCTATTTAAAAAGATTGTTGTTTTAAATAAAAAAAGTTATTGTGTTTATAATGTTTGAAGAATATGCAATTTTATATTTACAATGCTTTTATATCCATCAAATTATCCATCTATCCCTCTACCAACCTTAAATTATCTTAAATATGCATTAATTTGTTATAACTTTTTATTGGTAAAGTATTAAATTATTATAAAATTAAAAATTTATCTTAGGATTGCCATTTAACACGAGGGCTTATCATGCAACTGGAATAAATGCTGTGGCAAATGTAGAAGGCGTCAAAGTAGAAAATATCATGAAGGCAGCAATAAAGTCAGCGTAAAGTTATTACCCAAATAGTAATATTATATATGTGTCTGTACGTTTTATTTATCAAATGGTAGCTTTCTAATCAGTTTATCACACAAGGCGTATTTTGATGATCTGGGAGACCCTGTGGTCTATGTAGCAAATCCTCGACTTCAGCCTCGTAGTTTCCGAAATCCATGAGCAGTATTGTCCACTTTTCTATAATCTGCAAACATGTTAATTTTTCTAGATATCCCTATGTATCTTTAATCTAGTACATTTTTCTCGTTGCTTTCTACATCCTAATGCCGTTGGTTTGGTAGTTCTTGTGCCTTAGAGGTTGATTTGATATGGGGTGCCCCATCTCAGCCAACTCCATTATAACTAGCTCTAAGCGGGCTTGGTGCAACTTGCTTTTGTGTATTAACAGACATACAGACAAAAAGCATCATTCAAAACAAAGCTGGGAAGCAGAAGATGCGTTAATTTTCAAAAATCAAGTATAAAAATTTCTTCTGCCATTTGTCGACTTCAGTGCCAAGCGTGCAAAATTGACATTTGCATAACGTAAATGCTTAACTAATTAATCTGTTAGTTATTTTTATTTGGCAGTCCATTATGATACACAAAATAATATAATTAAAGTCTCCACTTGTTTCTTAAAATTTTTTTTTGGCAGCTCTAACTAGATAATTATAACTAATTACTCAATGAATCATTAGACATTTTTAAATGATCGTTATCTGATGCATAAAAATCGTAACTTTGATGTGTCATGCTGAAAGCCAATCAGTTTTATCAATTAGGGCTAAAACCATAACAAGTAGAATTACACTTTAAACAACATAATTTATTCTTAAAAAAGGAAACGTGAAATGCTTCAGTGGGCACTTCTTAATTCAGGTTGCCACGGAGAACTGGTCAAGCATGATTTAAGATAGAGAAAAAATATTTCGGCTGGAAGAAGAGATTTGTATAAGTATAGTATTTACAAACAATTAAAGAGTACAACAAAACACGTTTACGAAGCTTTTTAAGTAATTGTAGGGTACTTAAATACACGAAACTATTACAATATTAATTTTTGCCATCACTATGCATCGAAAGACATATGTAAGCCATCAAGATAATGAAAAAGTAAGCAATCAAAACGCCAAAGAATTGAAGCCCTTGAGATGTGCTATAATATATTGGATTAAGGTCGATTTTAATTTGTAAAATTTATTAATAAGTAATTAGTTTTTTGGGACATTTCACTGTTTTTATTAAATTTGGGTCTAACATATATTTCGCCTTGCGCCATTGTCAAAGACTGTTGAGTCTTCGACAATGACACAAGCCAAAACATATGTTTCACACAAATTTAATAAAAACAGTGAAATGTGCTATAGTACTACGTAATGTAAGTTGCCAGCATTACAGGCAGAGAAGAGGCTTAAAACCAGCAGTGGTGTGAAGAAGGTTGCATATGATGATGATGACTACGTATCCTTGGATATCCACATGAAGCTAATATTACAAATAACTGTAAAATATCTATTATTCTTTGGACAAACCATTAGAAGACCCGATGGTATATTAAAGATCAAAGAAGAAGACCACATCGAGCGGATAAAAGATAAAAACTCCCGAAAATATCAAGAAACGAGAAACGAAGAGAAAACCACCTGACAGACCTTTAAAACGATGGTTGTCCAAGTCCTAAGAAAACCACTTATCTCTTCCTACAATTCCGTCAGCCAGATAATGAGGCGGAGTAGTTGTAGTGGAATTGGTTTCATTTATTTTGCTGCTTGGGAAGTGTGTATCCATGAGCAGCTCTAGTGTTTCTNAGGCGAGCCATTCATTGGTGTTTCTCGCCTCGTTAAACAGTCTTCTACATTCCGTTCTTAGGGTGCTTATCATCGGTGTTCACCACCGAGGTTTGCCCTTCCCTTTTTTGCTCTCGACTTTGCATTATGTGCGTATGGCCTTATTGCAAGCAGATGTAAACTGCTTTACAGTTTTGTCCAAATCATCACCTGTTTTTGGTATTGGTGGTGGCTCTTTATGTAGAAGTCCCAAGAGGGCAATTTTGTACTTGACCCAGTCGGTTCTCTTTTTGTCTACAAACTTAGGTCGTGTTTGCAGCTGAATATCTACACTAAACTCTATATACCTATGATCAGAAAAGGAGTGTTCTTTTGACACTTCCCAATTGCTTAAAAGGTTAGGTGATTTAGAGGAAACGAGGGTGTCAAGTACCTGCGCTCTCGTAGCAGTTACGAAAGTGGGAGTATTACCGTTGTTACATATTTCTAGGTCGAAGGTCAGTATATATTCTAGCAAAGACTTACCTCTGGCATTCGTGTCCGTGATGCCCCACATGGTGTGATGGGCATTGGCATCGGCTCCTATGATAATGTCCGCCCCTTCTCGGTTGGCTTCGCTGATCATCCCATGGAAACCCTCAGGGGGAACTTTCTTCTCATGGGCGAAGTTCGCTGAGACTAGCCATACCCTACCTACTGTCCCATTGAGACAGTAGTAGTGTCGCAATCACTGTGGTAAGGCATCAGAAAAGCATAATTACAGACAACCAAGTATTCGGTAGACGATTTAACTGATAAAATATACTTGAATGTAATTCAGTTACACGAGTATCACATGTATCTGGAAGGCTATCGTACTTTTTGTATACTTTCGCTTCACAATTAGCAGTCTCATATACCGCGTTTAAGGGTTGAGTTTGTTTACACACTTGAAGAGCTGAAGACACTGATGTACACAATTTTAGGTCACTATCGAATAAAGTAATATATTGATAACGACTATCTGTTATAGCAAGAAACTTACTTTTACTAGGTTTTACTAAAATAAACTTATTGTCTTAAGATATAGGTAATGATATTAACTTATACAAATAAAAATCATTAAGGGTAGTTAATGGTACTTGAATAACGTGAATTAACTTAAAATCTTTGTAATAAACATGCAAATCTATTATTTGCAAAATAACTACCGCATTTTCAGGATTTAATGATAAAGGAAAATCAATTGAGTGATCTAAAACTTTTCTTATTCTTTCTAATTCAACAAGAAATTTTGTAGGAGTTAAGACTAAAGCATGTAACTGACCTCGTTAAGCAGAGAGTATTGCATTGACTAAGGTGTCTGTCTCTAATAAATAAGAATTAAAAATAATATCAAAAGAATGAATATGATCGTTTACGTTATTCTTGAATTCTAAATAATTTATCTCTTTTGCGCTATTATTCAATTGCAGTGCGACTTTATCAAAGTTATCTATTAAAATATTTTCATTATGATCTAAATCCTTTAAAATTAAATTGAAATTAGTAATTGTAGATTTAACCACGTTTACATTGAAGAGTTTTGGATTTTGATGACTATAAACAATTAACGCGATTAACCTGAAACAAAATAGAAATTCCGACTTATTATCTAGTTCTTGATTACCACTTATCATCTTTACACATGTTTACTTAAGTTTTATCGCAAATGAGTTGTAATCTTTTATCTTGAACACGAAATATAATATTCTCTTACTTGTTTTGAACCCTTTTTAATCGTACAATTAACATTCGAATCTACTGAAACTATAGTGTAAGGCTCAGTAAACGGCGAACATAATTTCTTTGACTTTCCCCTTTTTGAAGGTTCGTCTAATAGCAAAACCTGATCACCCACTTTAAATTTTCTTGCGTTAGCATTTTGATCATAATATTTCTTTGACAGTTTTTTCTTTTCAATAAGATTTTCTCTTGCAATTTTACACGATGTACTTAATTTATCTCTTAAATCGCATAAATAATCATCATAGTTGTATCGATTTGAATGATTTATCGTACCCGGCGTTCGCGGTTTATTTTCGAATAAAAGTTCGTATGGTGTGAATCCAGTGGACGAATGTACTGTGCTATTAAAAGCATACGCGGTAAAATCTCTCCACTCATCCCAGTTATTAGTATGCTAATTGATATGCTGACGTAAGTGTTCCGTTAAACATCTATGTGTTTTTTCTAACGATCCGTTACTTTTAGGGCGAAACGCACATGTCTGCGTTTTTCTAATGCCTAAAATCTTTATGGTATTTTTAAACATTTCGGAACAGAAGTTCGTACCTTTATAAGTTAAAACTTCACGCGGATATCCAAATTTACTATGTTTCTTTTGAATTCATCGGCAATATTTTGCGCATTTTGTTCTTTTATAGGAATGCATTGAACAAATTTGGTTAAATTATCAATAAATGTTAAAATATACCTATTCTCATTTTGCGTTAACGTAAGTGGACCTACTATATCTTGGAAACATTTTCAAAAGCTTGGTAGGAGGTTGTTGTTATCTCCAGTGGCATTTTTGTGTGTGTTGTATTTATTTTATTTCTTTGACATAAATCGCATTGTTTTATAAACTGTCTTATATTTTCTTTCATATTCGTCCAAACATAATTTTCTTTTGTCATATTATACGTTCGATTGACTCCTTGGTGTCCCGACAAAATACTTCCGTGATATTGAGTTATTATTTTTCTTTTCTCCTGATCATCTTTTTTATCTAAATTTGTTACATAATCATGATAAATATTGAATTTCACTTGTAATCCCTTAAAAAGATATCTAAACATTATTCATAATTTTTCCCAACGTAGCTTACCTCTAACTCCTATTCTTAATAAATGAAACTATCTCTACCTGATAATCAACAATTATTTCTTTTAACAAACATAAATTGTTATACACCTGTTCATAATTTAATTTATCAAAGTAGTTTTCACTATCTGCAAAATAATAATTATCTTTATATTTAACTTATTGTCCTACATGTTCTGGATTTTTGGGTAAAACTGTTTTTACTCCTTCCGGGGTAGTTTCAAGATTTCGTGGTACCAAATAAAAGTTAATTTTAGACTTATCGGTAAATGTACTTTCTATAACGTTACTGGTGTAAATAATATTCGTTTTAATATATTCTTGATACGCGTGATAACTTAAATTACACGAGTCTACATTTACTTGAGAGATTTCAATTCTGCTTAGCGCATCCGCTAGTTTATTTTTCTTGCCTTTGCGGTATACTATCTTATTAAGGTCATACTCAGCTTATTTTAAACGAAAACGCATTAATCGACTCCCTGGATATTTTACAGAAAAAACATATTCTAGAGGTATGTGATCTGTAACCACTGTAAACTTATGTCCAAAAAGGTAATGCCTAAACTTATTTACACCGAAAACAATTGCCAAAAGTTCTTTTTCTATTGCGGAATATCGAAACTCTGCATTATTCAATTTCCGAGAGGCATACTCTATGGGTTGATCTTTTCCGATTTCACCTTGTGAAATAATAGCTGATATAGCAAAATTACTGGCATCGCACGAAAATAAAAATGATTTGGTATAATCGGGATATGCTAAAACTGGTGCGTTTGTTAAAGTTAGTTTAAGTTTTTCAAAAGCTAAATCACATTCATCGCTCCAATTGAAAATTTCATTTTTCTATAATAAACTTGTAATGGGCGCGGCTATTCCACTAAAATTATAACAAAAACGTCTATAATATGAACAAAGTCCTATAAATTTTCTAACACCATCAACTGACAAGGGTTTTGGATAATATTTTATTACACGAATTTTCTCAGCATCGGTTCTAAGTCCTTCGGGGGTAATAAGATGTCCTAAATAACTCACTTCCTTTGACAAGAAGGTACATTTATCAGGTTGTAATAAAAGTGTATGTTTTAGAAAGCGTTGTACATTCTCGCGTAATCTATCATTGTGCTCTTTTAACGTGGCGCCCATGACTTTACCGTCATCTAAATAAACTAAAGCTTTTTCGGTAATTAATGCACTTAACACTGATTGCATACATTGTGTAAATGTAAAAGGTTCTTCTTTTATTCCGAAACACATTCGTTTGTATTGAAATTTTCCTTGTGGGGTGGTAAAACTAGTCTTATTCTTATCGGCCATTCATATTTGATTATAACCTTGAACCATATCTAACGTAGTAAAGTATAAACTATTTCCTAAATTTGACAAAATCTCTTCGACATCCATTAATTTTTTAAAATCTAGACACATGCGATATTTTAATTTACCGTCTTTACCGGGCTTTTTCAAAACTAAAAGCACAGGATTATTATATTCGCTTTCTGATGATTCTATCAGATCATTTTTAATAATTGTTCAGTTTGCCGTTTTTCTTCCCCTAATTGACTGTGAGGTAATCGATATTGTTTTGATACACCGGACTCGAATTATCTTGCAACGGAATTTTATGTTTTAATACCTCGGTATAAGTTAAAGGATCTCTATCTAAAAAAAACACATCACTAAATTCAGTTACTATTTTATAAATTGATTGTTTATCCTCAGAGTTCATATGTCTGGTGTCAATTTTACTTTTTAGTTGGCCTATTCTTTTTGCATCTCCTACGCAAAGATTACAATTTGCTGTAGTCGCAGTACATACCAGCGCTTTAGGAGATAATCTTTCTATTGTGACCTCAAGAACTCTTATTTCTACGTCGTAATTATTTATGTTTAAAATACTAACTCTACAGTTATTATTATCGCCTTTGGTAATGCATCTTCCTAGAACCGTACCTTCTTCAATATTTTGCGATTCTACAAAACCTTCGACATTTGTCCTTGTACACGCATAAACAAACTTTTCACTTCTTTTCGGAATTACTTTTGTTCTATCGTCTAACTGTATATCTAAACTAACCCTATTTATTGTTAATTTATTATTTTCTAAATCTATTAAGGCCTTGTATTTTTGCAAGAAATCATTTCCTAGAATGCCATCGTATCTAATTCCTACGTTATCTTTTGCTATATGTGCGCGTATGCTAAAGTACTTATCTTTAACTAACATTCTTAAATTTATTACTCCCAAGTTTCCTTCGGTAATTTCCTTTATTGTCACTTTATAATTTTTCATTATTCGTTTATGATCTCTTATTAAACTTTCTTTTATTAAACTTATATCGGCCCCTGTATCTAACAAAAATCTAACCACAGGTTTCCTACAATTATTTAAAGGCAAATCAATGTACGATTGCTTAGTCTTATTTTAATAAAAAGATGTAATATTAATTAATTTTTCGCGCTTTTTATCATTTACAGTTTTGCTTAAATTTTTATTTACATCCGACAATTGTAGATTGCAAGCGTGTGCAGGGCGCTTATAAGCAACAATTATGCTGCGTTTGTTACTTTTATCATTCTTCGTAATTGAAACATTATCTTTAGTTTTACAAAAGGTAAAATTGCTTTTATTAAAATTTTTATTTTGATCGATTTCACTAAAATTATTTATAATTTTGACATTTGTCCTGCGAAAATGTTTAACTTCAGTCGGCCACCTGAAGA
This sequence comes from Gymnusa sp. GC000175, assembly GCA_030264735.1. Classification (NCBI taxonomy): domain Eukaryota; kingdom Metazoa; phylum Arthropoda; class Insecta; order Coleoptera; family Staphylinidae; genus Gymnusa; species Gymnusa sp. GC000175. Next base: position 4,095 of record JARJDX010018173.1, on the reverse strand, counting down.
ACTTTAATCGTTTTTTGAAAGTTGGCGCTTCTCCTGATTTATTCGCGAATAACAATCACGTATTATATGCCCTGTTTTTTTACAGTAATTACAAATTATGGGCTGTGAATTTACCTGATATATTTCTCTTTTGACGCGAAAATCTGATTTGTTTGAATTTCGACTCAGACCTTCAAAATTATCATTGGATACTTTACAATTTCTAGCAATATGCCAAAATTTATTACATCGATAACATTTCTTTTTCTGCGGGTTTATAATTCTTTCGTGCGGGTTATAATTAAGAAACTGTTGAGACTCTGTACTCGCAATTAATTCACGTTCTTTACTTCTTGCTTCTTCAATCGCGATTTCTAGCGTAAGCGGACGACGAGATTTTACATGTGTCTAAATTGGTTCTTGCAACCCTTGTAAAAAGACATTTAATGCTTGTGATTTTAATGTATCCGATATTACAATCGATTCTTTGCGTGTTTTACCGTAAGTTGCGGCATCGATTAATTTTTTAATTTTTTTATTTATTTATTTATTTATTTTAATTCCGGTAACCTCCATAGAGATGAGAAGCATCTGTGCATGGAACCAGAATAATACATAATGTTGAATATATACAAAATTACAATTATAGATTAAGTAAGTAAATCGATAATACAGCAAGGTTTTTAACTGTGAAAATTATACAATAGGAAAATAACTTAATTGCTTAGTTACTGACTAGAGGTCGGATAGATTCTTTATCGATAAATATCTTTCGATCTTATTGGCATAGACTATTATACTTTCGCCTTTATTATGTCTAACGCTTCTAAGTTCTAATTGCCAATGCGCCACGGACCTTTTTTCTGCAAAGATTTCTTCTAAATGATCGCCAAATTTAATCCAATTCTCAAAATTACGATATCTAATTAAATTTCTGGCTCTTCCCGTAACTTTGGTTTTAATAATTTTGAATAAAACTTCTCTATCTAAAACTTTTACTGAATTAATCGCAATCTCACATGAATCTCTAAATTCACCTATTAATTCTTTTCTATTACCATCAAATTTTTTAATTAATTTTGCGGCAGTATCCAAACTTATAACTAGGGATGTACAATGGTTCAGGTATTTGAGGTTCAGGATTCATTTTTATCTACTCTTAATTTCAATTAATTACAAAAAAAAAAAACAATGACAATGGGTACAAATAAAATATTCAGATAGTCGTAATGCAATATAAATGATTTTAAACTCACGCAAATACGATCTTCATGATGATCTTCTGAAGGGTTGGTTGAATGGTTGATTAAAGGCTGATTTAAGGGTTGATTAAATTGGACCCCTCTGGCTATTTTTTTCGGCAAAAGATGAAATGAAGAAGGACTCCTCACTCCTGGTTATAAATCCTTGGCTCTTGGCTTAACACACTTTAATATTTTGGATTATTTTACGCAAGTTTTCCACTCTAATTTTATAACTTTAGGCTTCGATACTGGTTTTAGTTTTTATTTTATATTTATCACTTAATCAATACATAAATGTTCGTTAATTAATTAATTAATTAATTGTTTAATCACTTAATAAGCCACCGTGCTGTCACCAAATTTCTATGTCGTGTCCTACCTTAACTAAGGGGTGCAGTTCATAGGGTAAGGGTTATTTTTACTCGCTGCCACCACCTCTAATTCTACAGAAAAGATTAAAATAAAATGTTAATTTAATTATTTAAGTAAATAAACTTTATTCAAAGTAATATAAAACGAGAGCCTGCTGTGAGACCGAGCTTATGTAAGACCTCGTCACTTTTCTACTGTACTGTACTGTTCCGCCTACCTAACTTTCCTGTCTATCTTATGATTTTCTTGCTGACACAACAATAGACTTTGTCCATGAACTTTGAAACAGCTGACGAGTTGTAGAAGCTGACCAGACAAGATCGACGGACTTGATCCGGGTGCGTTCGTGGTAACTCGAAGATCAAGTCCGACTGGGATCTGGTCCGCTGAAGGGTCAGATCCGTCTGACTAGGTCCTCTGTTATCACTAATGGGCCCCATACACGCTGAGACATGTTGTACAATCAAGTCTCACAACTTGACAAGTCTGCAACAAAAATAAAATAATATAGGTTTGACGAACATTAGTTAGCAAGAAGAAAACAAGTGAAATAGTTAAATAGTTACTATAATATATGGGTTTGACGAACATAAGTTAGCAAGAAGAAAACAACTGAAATAGTTAAATAGTTACTATCTATTTATATACGAAATAATGTCGGGAGAAACTAAAGAAATAATTTTATGTAATATGATCAGAGCTGCGTGCACAGAAGACGAGAAAAAAACGTAAGAAAAGAAAATTGTGGTCCAAAGATTGGCTGCAAAAGCGAAGTAAATTTTCCCATGCAAGTTTGTTAAAGGAACTCAAAGTAACATCTCCTGAGGATTACAAAAATTTTCTGCGTATGAATGATATTGTTTACCAGGAACTGATGAAAATGGTAACACCTTATATTAAAAAAATACCTTGATGAGGGGTGCAATACCGGTAAATGAACGGCTTTCAACAACATTGCGATTTCTAGCTACGTGTCATTCTTTCGATGACTTGACGTTTTTGACAGCAATTACACCGCAAACAATTGAGAAAATTGTGATAGAAACTTGTGAAGCAATACTAAAATCAGAAGGAATTATACAGGTAAGAACAAAATTTCCAATATACTGCAATATAATTGTGTAATAGGCAGAAAATTAATATTCTTTTTTATTATTGTTATTTTTTAGATGCCACAAAAAGAAAACGAATGGAAACAGATCTCTGATGATTTTGAAAGCAAATGGAATTTTCCACACTGAATTGGGGCGATGCATGTTCAAATACAAAAACCATCTGGCTTAAGTTCATATTACTTAAACTTTAAAAAAACGTTTAGTATTGTATTGCTTGCAACAGCGAATGCAAATTATAAATGTATAATGGTTAAAGCAGAGACAAATGGAAGAGTCTCAGATGGTAGATTTTTTTTAAATAGTAAATTTTATTCAAAATATAAAGAAAATGGTTTACATTTACCTGTCCCTGAAGAGCTATCCGCTGGAAACAATGATAAAATGCCTTATGAAACCCTTCAGCGGTTCCGTAAATAACGAACAGAAAATTTTTAATTATTGATTATCGCGCGCAAGACGCATTATAGAAAATTGTTTTGGAATTTTAGCAAGTAGGTTTCGCATTTTATTAACAACCATAAATTTGGCCCCAGAAAAATTTTCAATATTGTACTGAAAGGTTGTTACCTACATAATTTTCTCATAAAAAGAAATAGACCATTATATCCTTAAGAAGGTACTGATGTAGAAAACTTCAGTACAGGACAAATACAAAATGGTTCATGGAGATTGGAGCCGGTGCAGTTAATAAAGTTAAAACGAGCTCCTAGCAGAAATTCGCAATAATTGCCAAAGAAGTAAAAAAGAAATTTTGTAATTATTTTAATACTATTGTTCCTTGGCAGTGGAATATGGTAAATCAACCATCTCCTGCACTGCATAACTAATTTTAACTACAAAGGTTTTAACGTAGATTTTACAATAAAAAATATTTCGTCTTTTCAAAATATAAAAAAAATAAATAAATATATAAATCTTTAAATAAATAAATAAAAACATTCTTTTAAACATATTTATTCATATTGTCTGTTTTGCATCAAGTGAGAAAAACTAAAATATTCATAATTATTTTTATAACTTTGATTTTGAGAAGGTTCCATCAAAACCTAATTTGGTGCTGATGATGCTGGAGTAGGCACAAGTGAAATTTTAGTTGATGAGGTTAAAGCTCGAGTACTTGGAGAAGTTACGCTATTTAGGGTTAATTGGCCCAATTGTCCCAAGATTAAAATTTCCTCCATGGCTTTCTTTATAACAAAAAAAGTTGTTGCTAGATGTTATAACAACTTTGTTTGCTAGTACAGGGTCGGGATCAGCTGCTCAGGTTAATTCGGTGGGCGTGGTTCAATAAAAGAGCATTAAATTAACTAAAAGGGCGCCAGCAAACCTAGATTGTTTGCAGAAAAGACGATCACAGAAGAAACATGTAATAGGTTGGTTGTGTT
>JARJDX010018163.1:0-26957 GCA_030264735.1 Gymnusa sp. GC000175 | reverse complement strand
GCGCGCACGCGTGGCACATTATTTGTGAAACAAAGTTTAATGCGTTTAGCATGTTGAAAGGGAATTTATAACTTAGCACTAAAGGGAAGATATATAATTTTGGAAGACTGATAAGTTCACGTAAACTGATGGCTACGTTTCCAACTTTGTTATAAATCCTATTAGGAGGCGCACAGATTTTTGACCCTACTTGATAATTACTGAATCTGAAACAAGCATTTTCATTAGTTCGCAAGTTTCGAAACTATTATTGATTAATCCGAAGGATTAAATTCTTATACATTTTATATGCAGTGAAATTTGTTACAACAGCCGGCCCGGAGACGTGACTGTTATATTTGCCGGAAATTATGTGTGTTTATTACAAACATTAGTTTCAGAATGTATCAACAACGATACACATAGAAAATGATGCTCTCCAGTTATATAAATGCAAATGCACACACCTATAACATACTTTCATCAAAACTGCCGGCGCAATATCGGAAATTGAAAACGCAATCATGGCACTTGCATTACCAAATAACATTCTAAATTTATACAGAATGCAAGGGTAGGAGCGCACATTGCCCCAGCCTTCAAACTTAATTTCATTAAACGCGATAAGTTCATAATTACAGATTATCACGAGTTAAAATCTGCAGAAATATTAAAAGTAATTTACCCAAAATAAACTTGATAATTCCAATAGGTTAGTAATTAAATTTGTGCGCGACTTCTTGCAAAAACATATAAATACTGCTAAGCATAAATTCTCATAATAATTTGTCCTACAATTTCACTGATGCCACAACAAAATGCAAATTGCGGTTCATATTAAAACAAACTACCGGTATTTGTAAAATTTATTACGCGCGTTTTATACAAGTATGCATGAATTTATGCATAATTGCAAGTAAATATATCGAAGAACGCACAGTTATCTCGATCTGAATTAGTTTATGCAATGTAATTGTGAGAAAATAATAAATGGAAGCGCGTCAGGACTATTCAGCTAATGAAATTTCATTACACTAATTTGTACCCATGTGAGAGATCTTTGATCCTTTCTAACTTTTTAGCCAATTAACTTCAATTTTGTTCAAAGACTTCCATGCAATTTGCTAATTTCATGGAAATTAGGAGTTAATTTGCTCTCGTCGATTTGTCTTCTTAACCTGCTCCTGTTTATTCTGCTCAAACGCCCTTTTAGATGAAAAACTCTTAGAAAAACGAAACAACCTTTAGCCGAATTCATTTAATTATAAATTTTATATTTAAATCCTGCCAGAAAACATATATCCCCTAAAGAAATTAAAATAAATGTAAAGTTTGATAACAAAAGTCAGCGCATATTTATTACATTCATCCCCCTGAAATTTAGTTTTTAACTGTTTCCTCGGACGTATTCAAAGTTAAGTATAATTGTATAAAGGTTGGTGCAGTTGTACGCCATTCACATTCATATAGACTAATCATTTGAGAAGACAAGACAACAAAGGTGTGGTAATTTTTGCTGTGATTTTTGTAGCTTACATTAATTTTTTGTAACAATCTCTTTTAGTTGCTTTCTTTATAAAAAGATATATAATTATAAATTGAATTGTAAAGTGTGCAATAATTTTGTGCGTCGGAATGTTTGAAGAAGAATTCTTTAAACATTGAAAAACATATTATTTTGACCGTGAATATGCTCCATTGTTGTCCACCTTCTCTCATTTCATGCATACCGAATGGTCGGCTACTTATAAGTGCTTTCAGATTCGACAAATTATGTATTACGTGATTTATTAAATTATCTCAAATTGGGTCCGTTATATTTTCACATTCCCATTGTCGTTTTTGGATTCACTCGTCAGAAATATTTCAGTGCTACAATTTTAAATTAAATTTTATTTCGACATACCTACATTTTTTATCAACTATGCAATAACCGTACTTTTTTGCGTTCAAATATCAACCGAAAAATTTTATATTATTACTTGCATTATATTTTTTATTAAAATTTGCCTTCTTTCGGAAGCATTTTATTTATATATTTTAATTTATTTTAATTAAGTTTGTATATATATATATATATATATATTTGCATTTTGTAGCGTTTTAATTAAAAATGTTTAAAGTTATAATGATAAACCATATTATAATATTTTTTTTTGTTTGTTTCAGGTAAGCAAGTTTTATTTTCTGGGGTCAAAACGTACAGCCACATAACGAAGGTCAGACACATTTTTATTTTTTTAATTATAAAGCACATAACATTATAAAAATACTTTCTACATCAACAATTATATTGTCTTCCCTTAAATACTACTTCTGATTTAAAAGAATACTTAATTAAACCTTTTCATACAACTCTACCTCATTTATTGTAATATTTATAGTTTTTTTATATACTTATGCTATAAAAAATTTCTTACAAATTAAAAATATTTAGCGGAGAAAACCATTTCGTAGAAAACAAAAATATATTTCGCTAAATTCTTGATAATGTCCTTATTGTCATTGAAACCTATTTTAATTTACAAAAATACATTAAAATTATTTTTATATTCATTTATTTGTTTTAAGTTTTTAAGTGTTGATAAACCTTCTAACATGCAGTATAATTATTCTGCAAGTTTATTTGTATTTTAAACTTGGAAATACTTCATGGGGAAATGTCCAACACATAGAAAATAAATATAGTTTCGAAACAAATTGGCAGTAATGTACTCTGAAATTGAATAAGTTGAAAACTTTAAAAATGCTGGTAGGTAATTAAATTTTATAATAGTTTACAAATTTGTTAGAGCGAATTGCCAGTTTTGTCGTATTGCAAAGTTTAGTAGTTAATTTTAATTAAAATAAATGAGCAAAGAAACAATTGGCACTATAATAATTGGATATAGGATTTACTATAAAACGAAATAACTACATAAAAAAAGTTTTTGCAAAAATGGTTGATAAAATTTATTTCTCTATTTTGTGTATTAAAAGTTTAAAATTATTTTTATTGCTTGTAGTTTTACTTTTATTTGCAAAATAAAAGAAATATTGTAGTGATCAACATTTTCAAAAGCAAGAAAATATTTTTTTTTTAGGTGTTTTTAGTACACTTAAGGTTATGGCTATTTATGAGTCATTCAAGTCCAGGAGGAGAATGATTGACTTGAAAATTCATACTTAATTTTTTAATAAAAAATAACTAAAAAATAACTAAATAACCACGTTGCGGGGGTAGGTCTAGCTCAAGGAGTTGGTAGCTAAGATCTACAGGGGACCCAGCATTGCGGGGTATAATGCTTTACCCTAACCCTGGGTTACGGATGAAGACCACACCGGTAATGTAGGCGAGGAAGACTTCGGTACGGCGAATTTGGCAAAATTAGCGAAATAGCTTAGGGCTTCGATCCAGGGTATTTGCAAAATGGCAAAAGGTCTCTTCATGAAGATAAGGGCAGTTGAGCTGCGAGGAAAAGGCTGACTTATGAACTCCAGTGAGGACAATAAAGTTAGGGATGAAATTATGGGCTAGCAACCTATAATTTGAAAAAGAGAAAGATATGCTTAAAATTTCACAAACCAGCCACAAAATTAGGAAATACAATTGCGAAAAAAATAAAAAATGAGATGGGGTAGATAAAATATACAGGGATTGAGAATAAAATAAACTGGTGCTCCAAGAGACAAAAAAGGGAAAGGAAGTAAAGAGATAGGCAACTACACACATCTCTTTAGTGGAGTAAATAATGATGAAAAAGCTAAGAGAGGAGTATCCATAGTATTGAAGAAAGACATAAAATGTTAGGTGGGAAGCAATAGATAAGCAAACTAGAGATCAGCAAACTAGAGATAAGCAAAAATGTTATGGTATTGTAATTGTCAAAGTATATGCCCCCAGTAAGGACGTCGACCAACAATCAAAGGACGCATTTTATAACACAATATCTGATACAATCATAAGCACAAGATGCGGCAGAAACAACCTCCACATCACGAAACATCACTATGGTGTCCACAAAGCTAGTAGAGGGGGCATTTCGCTCGTAAGGTACATAATGAAGTTTTCATTCGTCACCATGCCGTCATCGGGTACGCATTAAAGCTTCATAGTGGAGGTTTTTTTCAACAATGGCGATCTCTATCTGCGACTCCGAGTGCGTTTCACACGAGGTTCGGTTTACGTGCAAATGAAAGTTTTCTACACCCAAAAACGATTTTGCTTAGGGCAACAGGATCTGCACTGAAAAGAAAACCACCCGAATGTCCCGAAAAAATGATAACACCCGAAAGCATCGCTGCAGTGAGGGCTTAGATTTAGCTGTCTCCAACATGTTAATCGCGGAAAGATGGCCCTGCTCTTCAGATTTCGGAAAGAACTTTAAGGCGAATTTTGCCCACCAATCTCCATTTACACCCATAAAAGATAAAGATTAGTCAGGAATTGTCTTCAGCACACTGAGAAGGAAGTATGGATTGCTATAATAGAATCTTTGCAACTGTGCCTTTTACTGTAGAGTAGCGTTGAAGCTCATTTATATCTTGCTCGACTGTAAATAAACAAAATTTTCGCTACTGGGTTGCTGAAAACCCTCGATAACTTTACCAACTACCTGTTTACAGCCCAAAAGTGACCGTCTGTTCTGTGTCGACTACAGGCGTCATTGGGTCTTACTTTTTTAAAGAAGGTTAAGTCACAGTAACTGTAAATTATAATCGATAGTGCAGCATGTTGGAGAATTTTCTGCACTCAAAAAAAATTGAAGAGTATGGTAACTAACGCAACCTATAGAACTTTTGTTTCCAACAGGATGCAGCTTAAGTGGTCTCTTCACGTAAGACAGTTCCGTGGCCACCGCGCTCACCTGATTTAAGTCCCTGTGACTGTTTCAGGACTGAGATTTACAAAAATCGTCCTCGGTTCTTGGACCAAAGAAAGCCATTAAAGTAGAAATAGAAGGAATTCCGCCCCACATGATAGTAGTAAAAGTACCGGAAAACTTCCAAAAACGGCTCCAAATATGTATCATCCGTCAAGGCCATTTGGACGATAGAATTTTTAATACTTAGGCTGAAAAACTTTTTTATATTTGCATTTTGGAAATAAAAAGATTTTGGTGATACCACCAACCATTTTTTCAATCCCCTTAAAAATGTGGGAGATATTTCTGCCCCACCTTGTATAAATCAAGATAAAGAAATTTATCTAGTAGATGATCTAAATCGGAAGAGACAACGACCCTGTCGCGAAATATGGCGAAACGACTACAAATCACAACGGATTGAGACTTAAAAATCTATGCCAAACATGGTCGTTAAAATTATTAAATTAAATAAATAATCACAAACTAACTAAAAACTTGCGTTCAATTATCGTGTGTGTGGATGAATACGGAAAACATGAAAGCCGAAGGAATGTATCAACGAATTAAAATACGAATACATGAAGTAACCAAAGAGGCTCTAGAAAATCAAGAAAAGCAAGTAAAAAATATCCATGACTTGTGATCGAAGGCATTACAGGAACAAATAAGTACAAAAAGAAGGCATAACAGAAATGGCTTCACACCAAGAACAATATTTAGAATACCGGAGTGGAAAGCTTACTATGAAACACTACTGACCGAAGATATATTAGAATTCAAGGATCGGACGTCAAGCGTTAATATAAATAAAAACTCTGTAGAACAAACAGAAGTAGACAAAATTTAGGAAGCGTTAAGGAAATTAATAAATGGTAAAGCAGCAGCGCCTGAAAAAGTTTTCATTGTGATGATAAATGATGGACCTAAAATACTGCAGAAAATTAGCAAAAATTTTTAGTAAATGCATATAGAAGGAAACAGAAGGAGATCGGTACTCTTGATAGATGGATGTATAGAAGATATAGTATAAAAGACCCAGACCTATTTTTCAGAAAAATTAACATATATGCAGAATATATGTATTTGGGTAGTATGATATCAGAAGAAGGAGACTAAAGAATTTTCAAAAATAGAATTGTACAAGCTCGAATAGCAATCAATATATTACTTACTGTGGTGTGCAATAAAATTAAATTACAACAAAAAAGAAAATCTACAGTGCAATTTTAAGGTGCGGAGCAGAAAGTTGACACCTTTCTCAAAAGGATAAAAAACACATTGAGACAATGGAACTTTATTACTTAAAGAAGGCGTGCTGGACATCAAGACTAGAACGGGTAAGGAATAAAGATGTAAGAAGTACATAAAGTGTATATATCATTGTAGATAGAATCGAAAAATTGTACTGGTATGGCCACGTAATGAGAATGAGGAAGGATAAATAGCCAGAAAGAGCTTTAAAATACATACACCATGGAATGGATAGCAGAAATTAAGCAGGTAATGAGAGATAGTGCTACAAGCAAGTTATTTTCTTCTTATTTTGCGTTTATGTCTACTTCATTTGTATGTGGAAGTGCGGATTACCAGCATTTATGTAATCTTGTTAGAGATTATTTTCTCTAAGTCCTTAGGGTTGCTGGTTTTTGGTGGTCTTTTTTATTTCATTCTTTTGCGAGGTATCGCAATTGCGTGCGCCTTGTTCTCGCAGATAATATCTCAAATGTAATTTCCGAACTCCTGACTAATCCGGAGTGTAAGGTTGGATATTGCTCTTACCATTCTTAAGATATGCTGAGTTATTGATGAGCACTCGTTTTTTTTTAATGTAGGCAATGATCACTTTTGTGCATGTTTTATTTATGCGAGCTTTGCTTCCTGTGATATGCTTAATAACAATGTAATCGACGAACTTACAGCGTAGTGGATTTGCCAGAAGGAAGGAAGATGGTTTTTGCTTTGGGTAATCAGCATCAAATAATCGATAAAGCAAATAATGTTTTTTTTTGTTTCAAAATTTGTATTCAAGGACCTTTTCTTGTTTTTGAGGGCACTGGTACTTTTTTGTTAATCCTTATTTATGTTTATTCTTTGCGTTTGCCTTTCTTTTCATAATAATTCTGTATTTATTAATTTTTCTTTTGTGAGATATTGATTTTAATCTTAAGGACAAGCTGTTAACGCCTGTCGATCTACTCTAGCAAAATAGATACTCGGTTATTTCTGTTGTTAACCTTTCACAATGTATTTGATTATTTCCTTATAAATTGAATCCATGCCGGAATATTTTATATTTTGATATTAAGGCTATTACGTCCTCTGGGCCTGCAATCCGTATTGTCTTTGTTGCTATTTTGCTTCGTTGCTTTAAGTGCTAGTATTGTACAATTTTTTGAAGTAGTCGGTCTAAGCATCTTATGTAATCGGGCGTGTTTTGATGTATTTATTCAAGCGCATTTTTATTTCCGCAATGTATTCCATATCCTTTTCCAACTTTCGTTTCGTTTATGCTCTATACTTTTTATGAATTTTTTAGTTGAAATTTCATTCTATTTTGTTCTGCCTTAGTATTGGTACCGTTCCTAAATCATCGTACAGTATTGGATTTACAAATAGCGATGACTCTCCTTGTTTTAAAAGCTTAACAGTATGCTTTACCTCCATCTTGTTCTTTCGTCTATAATAAGCCTGTGGCCTTTTCCTTCTTCGGCTTTCAGTCTGATTAGCTCAAGTTGTCGTCCTTTTTCTTGGACTTGGTACTGGTACTTAATTTTTGTCTACTCTGTTCCAAACTGTCAGTATACTTTGAATAATCTTATCTCCTAGTCTGTTTTTGAATTGTTATTTCGTTCGCATCGTATATCTGAGAAAAATTTGATTTATGGTATTGAAAATCATAAGAAAATTAATAGAAAATCTTGAGTAAAATTTATAAATCAAGGAAAACAAATAAAGAATACTTCAAAATAAATAGACTGAGCACATAATGAAGAAAGCAGCATCTGGACTACTTTGAATCTTCGATAACTTCAACTCCAAACCCAAAACGAACAACGTGTTTACTATAAGTTGCAAAAAAAACTACAAATGTTTAGCATCAAACCCAAGGGTATACATGACAGATCAAGTTATAAGCAAAAGCTACTAGACTTGGGTAAAATTCAAGAAACAAATAGGCAATATCTGAAAACAGTCTCGGAAGAACTGCGGCGCCAAACAGTGAAAGAATACTGGGGAAAAACATCTATTCCAAGCCAAGTAATATTAGTGATTGCAGACCTTAAGATACCAAAATAGCAAAAAAGAAAATGAAAATGAAAATTTAAAACTTTGCAATAATAACCCATATTGTCATAAGGCATATTTATGGCGTCAGCAAGAATAAATAAATTGAGTATACGCGACAATAAATATAATTATACAAAAAAAATAAATGTTAGCCAACCTTTTAAATGGCTTTTTTTTATTATTATTTAATAAATCTCTTTTAAGAAGCAGGGTGTTTTTATATTTCCAAGTCTTTCATCTGCAAAGAAAAATATGCATTACGATTAAATGACGTGAAATAGAAGTCATTTTATGACGTTATATATACAAAGTATAAAGCTTTAATAAAAGTGGCGTAATAAAACCTCATTTTATGATAATTAATTTCATCTTAATAAATCAACGTTTTGACGTAAAAAATTACTTATTGGCCTTTAAACATGACTTTGTTAAAAAAATAGTGATTACAATAAAGTTAACAAAAACTCTTCCAATAATTAAGATTGCTTTATACTTTGTAATAAATAATTTCACACATAAGTTATTATTAATAATTTCAAATATAAATTAATAACAAATAAAGTAAATTACGAATGTATTTAAGAGTTATATTAACTACTTTTATTTATACAGTAAAGGAAAATATAGTAATCGCAAAAAAAATTCCCGTAAAACGTATCCGTTTTTAACTTATTCAAAAAAATTTTGATATTGAAGTGGTATCTGGCTGAAAACTACCAGAAGTGGTAGTTTATTGATTAGAATTTTCGGTTTTTTGCAAATATTTTAAAAACTATCAAGTTTATGTACAAAAGTATTTTTATTATTCACCCTTGTTCGTTGCTAAGCAACATTTTTATTAATATTTTATTCCTATCAAGTTGCAGACACATACTGTCATTATAATCAGCTGAAAATTACTAAAATATGGTTATATATCAGTCAAAAGTGATGGATATCACTATTCGAATTAGTGCCTACATACATTTCAACAAAGTGAAATTGCAGAAACATAGTATCGACATAATTAGCAGATATAGCACATAGGCCTTTTCTAATTCTTTCCACTGACTTCTGTCTTTGGTTATGGTGCCAGATATTCCCCGTTCTTTGTTTCCCTGGGCCTTCGAAGCACTATTTTTGATATTCTCCTTTTGTCCGTTCGTCTTGATATATGTCCAGTTTATAGTGTTCGGCGATCTTTTCAAAAACATTCTTTACTCCAGTCCTTTTCCTTATTTCTTCGTTTCTTACCCTGTATGCTGATGCCCAGCATTGATCTTTCAATCGTTCTTTCCATTATTTGGAATCTGTTGAGATTTGTTTGTGCATTTGCAATGGTTTCCAATCCATACGTAGCGACTGGTAGTATACATGCGTTTTAAAACATTTGTTTTAGATTTATGGGTATTGTTTTGTTTTTTGATCATGTGGGACAGTTTTTCAAATGCGATCCAAGAATGTTGTATTCTACTTAAGACTTCTCTTAATTTATATTCTTCTGTTAGTTTTATAGTGTGACCCAGGTAATTGTTTCCGGCCAACTTTGATTGCTTCCTGTTGTAGTGCTAGTAGCATGTCTGCTATCGCGTTGATATTTCTGGATATCAGAACAATATCGTCCGCATATTGTCCCAATCGTCCAAATGAATAATATGTTCCATCGATTTTGATTTTTTTCTTTTCCCACTGGAGTCTGAACACATATTTTGCAAATTTATTTTAAAACATTTTTTTGTAATCCTAATAGTTACTTTAATTAAAAAATAAAAAGAGTTCAAATAAAGTACCATTTCCGATTAGCCTATTTTTGATAAAATCTAACAGAATATCAGAATTTTTGTTAAAAGCTTAGAGAAAGTTTTATTTCAAGCAGTAAGCTGCAAAGAGGATATCGACTAATGTTACGATTAAACCACACACAAAACTAGATATACCGTGCAAAAAAGGCTATTTTCAGTCTCAGGGAACTTCACTACATGTATTTCCGTTGAAAACCGAAAGTCATACATTTTCGTGACCCATAAGCCCAGATAGCCTCTAGATAGGTGGGGTAAAAAAAATGTGGTCCACCGAATAGGTTCGGCTAAGCAATGATGATAAGAATCAGCTCGAACAAATGTTTCACGAAATACACAAAACATCGGCAGCATTAAGTCTGCAAGTGAATTTGGACAAAAAAAATTGATTAGCCAAAATAACTCTTACCAATCACACACTTAAAGTTATTGGAGAATACGTTGATCAAAGACACACGATCCAGCTCGGAGCAGAAAATCAAACAGTTGAAATCTCGGACCGAAGATCGGTTTGACCTGGGCGGCTCTAACAACAGGAACTGCAAATGCCAATTAACCTTAAATCCTGGGTATACAATACTTGCATCCTTACGGTTGCCATTTACGGAATCGATACTACAACGATAACAAAGGTCAGTGCAAACCGTCTCCGAGTTTGTCAGAAAGCAATGGAGGGCAGATGATGGGAAAAAAATTAGGAAATAATTGGAACCTAAGCGGCAAAAATTGAAATCATCGATGTAATGCAGAAAATAGTGGCAAACAAATGTCAATGGATGGGGCTAATCGCCAGATATGACATCAAATTGACGAAGACAGTGATGTAATAGATAGTAAAGATGGATGCAGAAAACCCAGAACCGCCAAACGTGCAAACAAATGGAAGAATCCTACATTCATGAGTGGAGTCCAGAATGGGCTGATGATGATAATGCAAGACCCAAGCCCTGATTGGACAAATTACATGGAATATGTGCGGTATGCGTAGTGACTCCGTGTTGCTGAAAATATTGGAGTAGATTAACCTCTTTGTTTCTCAGGCTTTGTAGCAATATAAGTTATCATTAGAAAACCAGCTATTAACATTTTTTAAAATAAGGCCATTTATAAGCTAAACGGAAGAATACTTAAATAAATTCGGCACAATTTCAGAACCATGTGGCAGTGAGTTATGTCATTTGTAAATAGACGGACCGACTCTATTATCATAATGATGGATTTGTAATGTGATTTTCTTTTGCCACAATTCTCCAATGAATGAAAAATCTAGTTAGTTATATAATAAATAAATATAATAAATAAATAAAAACGGTCAGGTATTATTGACGCACCTTGTATACTCGATAAATAATTACATCCCTCAAATGTTGTGAAATACTCATTAATTAATATTATCTTAAAAATCTACGAACAAATAAAATTTTCTTTAATTAAATATTTTTACGATTTTATTTGGTTTTAAAAAAAAAATCGCTATCCGCGAGCAAATAAGTTTTGATAGCATAGAGCTACAATAATTTTGATTTAACGTTCAAATCGATTATTTTAATCGAGTTTAAAATTTTTATATAAAATAAATATTTTGTTAATCTCCATAAATATTTCTTACCCATTTAAATGTATTTGAACTAAACTTTTGCCATAGTTTAATTTAAAAAACAAAAAGCATGATAGGTTTATTTCTGTTAGTAAAAATTAATTTTTGTTATATGTATAAAAGAAAAATCAAAAATTATTAGGTATATTTAAAACGGTTTTCCCCCTTGGCTTGAATTGAATTATCTATATAGACATATGATGAGATTTGGTAGTTTGTGGTTGGTGATATTTCCCCAATGCATGGAAGCCAATGGAGGGTTGCATTTGTTGAATATAACAAGCATTTGTAATTAAATTTAGGTTTCATTAACTTTATACAAGCGCATTGATTGATGAGGTTTGGCCAAAGCAAAGAGTGTTATGCGGAACGTCAAATAATGGATTTTATAAAATATAGGTATGTAGGAATTTCCTTTTTTCTTTTTGAATTACATTTAGCACTGTTGATGTAGAAAATTGTGCAATCGTCGGTGTGGTAATAATTGTAGATACATTGTAAATGCGTGTGTGGGTAGTCGACCTTGCCCAAAGCCTGAAACTCATCTTCGCGGTCATTCCTGATGCTTTATGTGAGCAGTTAGTGCACGCATATATTTTCAACAAAAAAAAAAGTTTGCGCAATTCTTTCGACACTTATTATCAGCAATGAAAATCTGAAATATGCCGCCGAAGCAAGTCTCATTACATCTTAGGCATTCGTGTGAGTTTTTCCCCGATGTGTTTTAATTAAAAGGACGTGGGCGCTCATTGCGGGAGTGTGTTTTGTCCGCGAAACGTGTCGGTATCACGCGCGGGGCGTGACGGTGATTACTCAACTAGAAAATTCAATTTGCACTCAGCTATTAGATAGAGTTCATTTGCCTATTAGAACATTCATCAGTCAGTTTGTGAGCCGCCAATGTCCTGCAGGACACGCTTTGAAAGAAAGCAACTTAGTGTTACAATTAACACACCTTACTTATTAATTAGAAAACATTTTTAGGCAAAAACTGCAGCAACAATAAGCCTATACAAATGGCCGTTCCTACAAAAGGATAATTTAATGATTTCCAGATGAATTCCTACATGATCCATTTGTAGTTAGCAATGGACGCATTGTTAATATGTTCACATGTCGTCACATGAGTTATTGTAATTAATCAATGACTTCGTTAACTAAGAATACAAACGAAGCTCGAAATATAATTAAGCGAGGGGTCGGGGACGAGCAATAATGAAAAAGATTTCAGTTCATGATTTATGAATTGGGCTCTAGTAGTCGTCAAAACGCAACTTTGAAACGAAAGAATCGGAACTGATCGTGGGTAAAATTTAATTACTACAAGTTACTTATAATTAACAGAGTCAAGGTAATAAATTACATTAGATAACTATATGTTCTCTTATTTTACGCATGTAATAATTTAATTGGTAATCTATACGTCCGTATATTTGTATACAACAGCTATTTACACTTTTAATATTATTTATTGCTATTACGCACTACGGTAATTTCAATACTACACATAATCCAAGATTTTTCCTTAAAATTTTGCGACATAATATATCAATTTTAATTGCACCCTTAATACATCTTGTATCTTAAGCTTCGCGACTTTCCTGTGCAACTAAAGATTATTTAAATAACCTAATGAAATATTAACGCGTGAAACCGAATACACGAACGCCAGTTCTAGAAATAAATTAACTAATAATTATTATCCTCCTTCCAAGATGGATCGCCTGACATTATAAAGTATTAATATCATCATACCTACATAAAACCTTTGACTCTATTACGATTCGTAGTGCATTTCGTATTTTTAAAACCATGCAGCACGACACCAACATGACCTCTAAAAAAATGTAATCGTCCGCTCGTAAACCGATTAAAGGAATCTGCAGTATGCAAGCAGGCGCATGGAAATTAATTTTAGTTTTTTTTATTCACATAATCTTATGAGAGTTGCATTTAACCATAAGCTATATTTTTCATCGCCTGTCATTAACGTTGTATGCCATAAAAAATTAAACCAATTAAACACACTTTTGCCCCTCAAGATATTTTTGCTTGGATAACGTAATATATCAGGTTCTCCTTAATGAAGGTGTAATTTTCATTGATTATAATTGCTACTCTAAAATTTCTAAATATTTATGGATTTTTCTTTCTTGTGGTTTGCCCTGTAATTATCAGTAGGTTGCCGAAATCTTCCGTTGAAGCACCCATGTGCACACGTTATTGTGTGCACACTGTGAGAGGTGGATTATTTAAGGACATAAAATATTTAATACAACGAGTTTATATATCTATAAAACGTTTTCACCATTAAATCAGAATATAATTATTTATAAGAGCTATAATTCATGCACAGAACTCGAGCGCAAAAAATGTTTACCCATTTAGAGCTTTTATGACAATATAAAGATGAAAACTTCATCCTGTCTCTTAAAATAAATCAAATTTTTCCTTACAAAGTTGCAATTCATGTTGAAGGCTTTAAAATGGATCGAAATTCTACCTCCTAAAGGTATATTGGTGGTGAATGTCTAGGTTTAAAGAGTTAGTGTATGATGCAAAGAACATGGGAGCACTTGAGCCCAGCAGGCGGCCACTCTACGGTGATGTTTGCGGAACTGTTCTCATGCTCATGCTTCCTCCGACCACAATGCACACAGACATCACATGAATGATGACTACCTCGTCTCTTGGACAGCGTTTCTTTGTTTTAAGTTTTTTTTATAACAACTAAACTATGCGGCGTGTGTTAGGCTTTCCCGTATCTCACAAACGAGAAAACTTTAAACTTATCTTAGGCTAAATTGAAATACTTCACCGGTTTGCTTAATTCTTGAATTTTAATTTAAAAAACAAACTCTTTGTGTGTGGAAATTCCGCACGAATTCAAACACTTTTCCAGGAGCAAATAACTTTCTTCTCCGCAAACAAAAAAACAAAGAGGAAATCAGTCATGCACCGAAGCGTTTTTCAATAAATACAAAGCGGTGAAACATCTGTTACTCTCTTCTTCTATTCGGTGTTATTACATAACGCAGATGACTTTGATCGATCTAAATTAGACCTGCTTAATGATTTTTTCTTTCCTACGAACGTGAGCTGTCGTTGAAAGTCTGAGTAGAAATTCGTGTATGAATTCGTCGTGTTCCAATCGTTATTAATTACATTCAATAAAAGTCAATTATCGATTTGTAAAAATGCGGACCGCTTGTCATTAATGGAAATCAGACGTCTGTTAAAGATACGGTAATGAGTTTGTCATAATTATGATGCAATATGTTCGTTCAGTTGGCTATTATGTTATGTAAATTAGTTCAATTTATTTGATTTTCTAAATGAGTTGTATGTGTAATTGACAAACCATCAGCTTGTATATTTATTCATCGAAATATTACCATAATACGGATTGCTGCGGATTTTTTAGCTCAATCAATCAATATATTTACACATTGCATATAATGGATGCGTTTTATTGGAAACAATTTTTTTCCTGTGAGAAGGGCACCGAGTGCAGGTGACATTTCTCCCAATTAGATTCAAGCCGTTAGTCATTTGTATTAAAATCACTTCGCCCCACTAGTGGGTAAAAAAGGAGCAAAATGAGAAAATACCGCAATCTACCTAAGTGGGGATCCTTCCAATACCCACAGGACTTATAAATTCGAGTTCAGTAGGACCATTTTAAGGGATAATGTAATATTTATCCCTTTTCCATTCCGTCTAAACGAAAAAAACTCCGTGGAAATCATCATCACGTAATGATTATCGCTCCGAATAAATTATACATTCGTGTTGCATTGTATTTTGTTTTAGTTGTGATATTCGTTTAAATTTAGTTCGTAATGATGCGAAAAATATGATTGTATATGGATGAGCGTTCGTGAGGTGAGGCACACGAACCAAAGTATTGTTAGGCGCTGCTTGAATTATATTGCAATACCATTCCAACTGCATGTATCCGCAAAAATTATGCATCGCTTAGAAAATAAATATTAATGTATGCATTGTATTTAACTTCGCCATGTTCTTTGCGTAAATTCCTTTAACGTCTTGATATGGATGAACCATAATTAACGATGAGGATTAAATTTCAATTTGATAATTATTTATAATTAAAAATGATATACAGCAGATAAATTAGAATTCGGAGAGCTGACATTGCCAAAATTTATCCTTCCAATCAGGGTTATATTTTATTAATTGCAGGCTTATAGAAGTTATGAGCTGCAGTTAACAAAATCGCTCTTATCTTGATATTTTTTAGGTTGCAATCTTGCAGTAAACTATCATCATAAAAGTGAACTCAGTATTTTTTACACATCCATTCAAGCAATAATGGACATAAAACTGACATGGACCGAAAACATATTAAATCGCTACCGTAATTGAGACAACGTAATTGCTGGCTGAATATAATTCATTACGGTTTGAGCGTCATATCAACTACTAAATTCGCTTCGCGAAAGCAAAACATATAATTTGAACGTAACTCAATTTATTGTTTTATACACATGTGCAGGGTTCGAGTTAATACGCGTTGCATTTGTAGTTTTGATTGTATTTAATTGTGCAACAAACAGATAAATAATTAATGTTTATATGATTAACAAAAATAGGCTTACAGAATCAATTTGAATAAAATTATTATGCATTCATTGATTGATTGATTGATTGATTGATTGTGAGCTTCATACAGAGTGCTATATTTAAAGAATTAATCATAGGCACAGAATAAATGTGACACCTAAACGACTAAGGACGCAATGAAAATAATTTTAAAATAAAACAATTTTCAAATTCCCATGCGGCATAAATAATCTATATAAATAATTCTTGTAACGTGGTGTTTATGTTAAATTATATATCGTTTTGCATAATCTTTATACATATTTATCATTTTAATTTCACTTGTTATGTCCTTATAAGATTTCAGGACACTTTCATCCCATTCTTTTTATAATGGGACGCAAAATGCCCATCACGTTCCAAATGCCACTTCTCGCGCAGTAAATTTTACTTACCCACATCCACCTCCACATTTTCTTATCAAACACATCTACCTGTAAATTATTGTCTCTATTACTACCTAAACGACTGAAATTATAGGCAATTTGAATTATTTCTCAATCGGAAAATGAATCTATCCCGATGGTCGTGAATGAACTTGTGTGAATGTTTCGGGTGCTATTTGTCTTTATATTGTACGCGGTGTGAGTTAGTATGAAATGTTGTAAAGTAGTCCTGATTAGTGTATTTTAAACATTTCCTGCGGAGACTAGTATTAATTTCATGTAAAATATAAGCGACATTCGATATAATACGTGTGTTTAATCCTAATGATGTATTAGAACGCTGAAAATGGTGAGCGGGATTTTATGTTCGCATGCACATTTAGACCTCTCTCTAGTAGATAACTAGATAGCTGGAGGAGCATAATGAAATGGCAATCACGCACGCATCTCTTGATGCAGAGTGCAGCCGGTCAAGCACCCGCACTCCCATCACAAGGACGTTTCTCCCACTCGGTGTTCAGGATAAAAAAGGACCACATGAACCCCAACAGCTTTCAATCATAATGCGTGTGCTGTGTCATTTTTTGCATCTGTTAAGTTGCACCTATGCATTGTGCAATTGTGGTTTCTCTTCTCATTCCGAGCAAGAATTTTTCTCCATTTTATTTCATCTGGCGAACTGATCTCTTGTAACGTTCTTGTTTTACATATAATAATGGTCGCACGATTACCAACACGCTTTATAATGCGATGACATGCGAAATGCAATGTTTTATTTGTTCATTTGTGTTATGTTCGATATATGATTTATACCATTTTAAATAAGCCCCAATTCCGCATTCGTTCCACCAATCATTAATCACTGGTTAATTTATTGCACTCAATTTTTTGCTCTCTTTCTTTCTGTCAAGTGGCATGGAAATTTTATTGTTATTGCCACGTGAACTTCCTCTCATGAATCGTGATGTTAGATGCGATACAGAGAATTAAAATCCAATAAGGCTTTCTGTTGTAAACACGAGGAATTGACACAAAACTTTATGTATAGGCGCTTGCCATGTTCTCGCCACTTTTAGTGTTTTCTATAATTAAATTTACATTATAATTTCATACGTGCTCCACGGGTGGCCTCCCATCGCATACAATATGTAATTTTATATTTAACACAGATTACATTTACATACTAACAACCACCTCACGAATTCCAATCTGCAACATTAAAACTTTTACGGCTTTAATTTTTATAAAATCCCAAATTTACCATAGTCGATAATTACTAGCTCATTAATAAAGAATTTATATTAATTTATATAAAAAACGTTAGGAATCACTTTCGATAAAAAACTATAATTAAAGTTTTATTCTTTTGCATTACATCTCCCTATACAGATCCAGCTATAAAATTTAATGGAAAAATACTGCGTAATTATTAGTACTTATGTTGGTGTAAAGAAGTTTCTAGCACAAAGTTTAAATTTACAAAAAGTTTGAAAGCATTCATATCTTATTTTATTTTATTATATAATTTATAAAAAAATTAATTACAAGAAATAAAGAAGTTTTTAATGTAGAGGCTCAATCCTATCGTTATGAGAATAATTACAATTCCAAATCATCAGACTGGATTTAGAAACAATCTTACAACAATTGATGTACATAAAATTACAACTAAAAGTAAAAGATCATAAGAAGAAATCTTTCTATACTAAAGCATTTTTTATGTTTCTCAGTCGTTTAAAAGTCTGGCACGAAGTACTAATTTATAAGGTAAAGAGAAGCATGCCTAACAACTCAACCAAATTCTAAGATCATATGTCATCGATCACATGCGATTAAAGTAAGTTGTAAGATGTTAGTTTATTTCAAACATGGGAAAAACTTATAAATCCACTTTATATATCCAACATGCTAATGACATACCAAATATGAAAAAAACTACCACCTAATTTATGCTGATATTGTGGCCATTATAGCCGAAAGCAGTAATGGTAATGAAGCAAGATTGCACTACAAATTGCCATAGATAAGTTATATAAATCAATGAGATCTAAGCAAGTTAATTTTACAAATTTTCTCCTTCTTGAAATTTTGCTCCGATCGGAGAACATGCCTTGGATATTGTAATTTTCACGTTTTTATGTTGTTATAAATTTCTTTGGTTTTATTCATTCGACGTAACACTTTCCATTGTAAACCTGGTTAACCCATGGTATTCTCAACATCCTCCTATAGCACCATATTTCAAGTGCTTCTACGTGCTTGATGTTTTCTACTTTGAGTGTCCAAGCCTACATCCGAAACAATAGAATGGAGAATTTATAGTATCTCAGCATTCTGGTTTCTAGTTCAAATTTTAAATCCCGGCTGCAGAGTACTTTATTCATTTTCAGAAAAGCGCTTCGAGCGGATTCTATTTGACACTTTTGTGTATTCTGTTATTTCAGTTACAAATGTGCCAAGATATTTATGGTATAGTATTCCTATTTATATTTTACAAAATCGTTATTAACATTTATAGTGGGTCTATGTTTTAGGTTTTGAATTTTCGTAGTTACCATGAGTTTTCTTTAGGTTTTCTTTAGAAATTCATATCCAGGACATATCTTTTACAGAAAATGCTTATTAACTTGACCAAATGTTTTAGGTCTTTCAGATTATCGGCTACAATAACGGTATCGTCTGAGTATCGCAAATTATTCCCTGTTTTACCGATTATGACAGTTCTACCGTTTTTTTCTGCCAGCGTTTCATTAAAGGTGCCTTGACTATAGACGTTAAATAAGACAATATACATCCCTGCCTAACACTCCGACACATCTTAACCTCCTCCTTTTAACTTAAATCTTTACCGACTTGGGCTGTTTCTGCTAATGGATATTGGACATTATTCTTATGTCTTTGTTATGGATATTTTTTCTCTTTAGTATCTCTAGGAATTTTAATTGTTAGACTCTATCAAATGCCTTTTGATAGTCGATAAAGCAGATGTATATATCTTTATTCATATCTAGACATATTTGTCTCAATATGTTTAATTCGAAGAGCACTTCCCTTGTTCCCAGAGCTTTTCTAAAACCCATTTGAGAATGTCAATGATGTTTTGTTTTAATACCTTACAGATGCGGTTATATATCTTTAAAAGGATCTTCAAGGTGTGACTCATTTGAGTAATGGTTTTGTTCCTATCGGATATTGCAAATAATTGCTATGACTCGAACTTTATCAATGGCTTGCTTGAAAAGTTCTGCAGATGTGTAACCAAACCATTCCCTCAATTTGGGTAGCCAAGTATACCTTTTGTTACCTTGAATAATAAATAATAAATAAAGCAGTCTCTGGCTTTATTTTTCTTTGGCAGTGTCACAAATTTTGGGACTAGCAAGTTATTAGAAATTCTGCAGTCTCATATATGTTTTAATAAAAAATCTATGACATCTTTTTCGATAAGCTTTATTTGGTCAGCAGGCACTTCGTCGGGTGCTACTGTCTTTCAGGTTTCACAATTTTTAATTGCATGCTCGAGTATTTTTTTTCAGAACATAGTTTTATATGGAAGTGAAGCATCTCCCAAAATTTGACTACTACAGACGATGCTTATAACTAACCCAAATAAATAAAGTAAAGAACATCGACATCTGGAATAAAATGGAAATAACATCTTCCTTTTCAAAAAATTTAGACTGCAGGGCACTACAGTGGTATGGGTATGTCAAGAGCGAATGTCGGAGAACAGGTGGCTTGGAGCCATTACAAACTGCAGCAGAAGGCTGGAATGACAAAGATTTATGGAAGTCTAAAACGGCAAACTCTTAGATAGGGAAACGCCGCAGGAGAAGAAGAGAAGAGTTTTTTCCTTAGTATTTTTAGGTCAGTACATTACAAGTGTGGGTTCGACAGTTCAGTTCTATTGTCATTAGAAAATTCTTGAATATATTGGCTCCACCTTTCTATTTTGTCTTTCGGTTCTACAATTAAGTCACCGTTGTTATTTTTATGCATATTGAAAAAGTCGTATTTGTTCTTATTGGCTTCAATCCCTCAACATTTATCAAGTAACCATCTTTCCTTAGCTTATCTCATTTTATTTTTGATGTCATTGTGTTTATGATCTTTTAGATTTGCTCATCTTTGTTCTTATATAACCCTCGTGTCATCATCAGATCCAGTGTCTGCTGTACCATTCAATACTTGTTCTTTCCTTTTATAAATTTCAATTCTGTATGTTCTACATACTTAAGTGCTTGTTTTATATTTTGCCATTGTTTATTTACATTGGTATTATGATAATCGTTGTGTCTTAGTTCGTTCACTTTTTTGTTTATGTTTTTTTTTTAAATCTTTTCTTACACCACATTGTCCTTCAGTCTTCTGGAGAATTTTTTTTTTTTTAACAAGTTTTTTTAGTTTTGCATAGTTGCCAGCTACCACTGGATTATCATCGGATGGTATATCAGGTCTTGGAAATGACGTAATAGTATTTCTTAATCTTCTACGGATCATAATGTCGTCGATCTGGTTTCTAATTATAACTGATTTTTCATCTGAAGGTATATAGGCGGCATGGAGGAAATTGAGGAGGATTGATATTCTATCTCTTTGATCATTGCAAACTTGCCAGTTTCAGTCACTTTCTCTTGGCCCATCTTCGCATTTAGATCTTCCATTATAATGAGGACTTCGTGTTTCTTGATAGATTTTATGACTTTTTCTAGGTCTTCCTAAAATGATACTATTTAATTTTCGTCCGTGTCTGCTGCAGGTTTGAATGATAATCACTGGAACTTTATTTGAGGTCATTAGAATAAAATGAAGTCTCCACAACTTTGTTTTGTTAAAATATATAATGGTAATAAATTTGCGAATGTCAATGTTACTTAGCAAATTTGCAAATTCAATTCTCAACACTTTTGTAATCTTTGTTTTTTCCATAAACTTAATAATTTTTAAAATATTTACAAAAAACCAAACCAATAAACTACAACTTTCTGTTTGTAGACATCAGTCAAAAGTCCTTGGGACCTCCCAGTTATTGTTAAATGTCTTACTATAAATTTTCAGATCGATTAGTAAATCCGTCTAGGCTGTACACAAATACACACACACACATACAGAGATACATTAGTAGACACAACTTTAACTTTTCTGAATGAAGAGAGGGGATCAAAAACGGATATTTCCGCAAAAACGATTTTATAAATTTTTATGATTACAAAACTTACTTTGGAACGGATTAGGTAACGTGGAGGTGTGTCCTTAAACATGAAGTTATAAAACGTTTTGAGAACATTATAGACGACCACTCTATTCCTACCAGTATATTCATTAAATCTTTAAGAAAGAAGATAAGCTCAATTCTGGAAATTACACTTTTTTTTAACCACACTCTAAGGAAATAATTGTAATTTGTTCTAAAAGAGATCAGCAGTGCTGCACTTGGTAGGAAAAAATTGGTTAACTATAATCACTATATTATGAACCAAAATGCTGAATTTCCCAAGTAAGGTCATTGTCGGTGTCACTGAAATAATTTTTAAATATTCTTGAAATATAAAAATTTTAAAAATAAACCGTAAATAATTGTAAAAACCTTTTATTATAAACCCTTCATCAAAAATTTATAATTAAGCCAAGCATTAAAGTTGTTTTATTCACTCTGTAGATGTCAAAAATTAAAATGATAAAATTTCTTGTAAAGCATTGTATAAAATTTAATAATACCCTTTGGAACCTTCAAAAGCACCATTGGGGGTACCTACTTCCCACTTAACAACCCTAACTGTATTCTCTTTAAAATTATTCCATTAAAGAGTGTGCAAACTTGTGAAAAAATAATTACATTTAACGGATGCTACTACCATCTACAAGGTTGTTTTTTACTCTTATTTTCGAGTTAGTTTAGCGGAAATTATGCTTTTTTGTACTTCTTTCTCTAACTGGATGGTTTTGAAATTTTTAAATCTAGCAGTATATAATTAGTGGTCCAACAAAACATCAAATAAATCAATTAACTGCACTTTTACCCAAATTAAAATCACATTTTATACATTTTTCAACCAACAGTAAATAATAAGAAGAATAAATATAATAATTCTAACATAATTTTTAGGTACTTTTTATTTTTAGTGTTAATATATAATATAATTCTAAGTGAATTCAATTAAAAATGTCATACATGTGAATTTTAAATTGATAAAAAATATTGTTAGTGCAACATGTTTGACTTTAAAATACATCATTAATTTTAATAAAATAAAAAAAAAGATTTATCTCAGGAAATTTTAACTGTGTCTAGTTTTTGTTTTGATTTGGAAAGGGTACGCCACCTCCTGTTCACCTCACTTTAAACTCTGCAGTTGCTAGTTTCTCGCTTTATTGTTAGATTTATTTAGATAAATCTAATGCTGGAGGAACAAGAAAGTTGAAATATTTATCAAAGTTTGTATTAGACACATTCCTAAAGGTTTCAACGAAATTTTCCTGCAATTTTCCATTGGCAACACAAGAAGTTATTAAATAGATTAATGTAAATAATATTTATTTTTACACAAAGATGGAGTTTCATTTTATATGAAATATATTTTACTTTAATTTACGAAGTTAAAGCAAAAAAAAGAATGTGCTTCCACATTTTCCCGTAAGAATATTCTGATAAAAATGTTTTAAATAAAATTATTGCTATTGCGATTTCCAGCAATTTCGTTTACATAAAAATTTTTAAAATATTTATTTACTAGAAAAATATTGCAAAAACTAAAAAAATAATACGAGAAAACTTCCGAATCACCGATTTTATTGAAAGCTATATAATTCCGAATTTCTTAAAATAATTTTGGATATAAAATTTCATGTTCTTTAATTATCTTGTAGAGATGACACAAAAAAATTGCTATCCTCCGTGATCGACATTTGAATATGTTGCACATTCGTCGTCATCAATGTCATGTTAAACGTAGTGGTACGTTTCTTAAAAAGAAAAATTTTGGGGAAGAAGTTAAAAATAGTAAGGAAAGGATGCAGAGCCACATTTTACATTCGTTATCATCGTTCCATTCTAAACATAGAGAAGACTAAAATTACGGCAAATAAAACGATTGGTACGATGTAACAAGATAAACAAATTATTTACAATATTTTGGACCTACTTAATGCTAGTAGAAATTAAACATTGCTAAGTTTGCTAGAAATTGGAATATGTTTGCACATAACCGTACAGAACACTACCATGAAAACCGTCTAGATTTTAGTATTACTATGTTTGAAAAAAAAATGTGATTGGAAATTTTGGAGAAAAACGGTAAACGATAATAAAAGAATCGTCTTCGTAAGCTTTGGACGCCACTCCTGGCGCATAGCCTCTTCTCTGCCTGTAATACTAGCAACTTACGTTACATGTGGACATATAGTTTAGCGTGGATCCGAACCACTGGATTTACATGATTTCTCATCTAACTCCGGACCAGAGAAGGTTTTAAGCATGAAACCCCGCGCTGACAAGGCGGGTTGGGGCAGTATTGGGCATTTAAATATTTAAATAAATATTTTTTCATGTAGCGGGGCGCCAACTCACGATCTTGCACTTAGCAGCCGAATGCCGCTGAGCTACACTACCCCTAATAAAAGAATACTATCTGATAATTTTAAATTAATAATACTGAAAAATCAAACAACAAGGAACCTTAAAGTATGATATAATAACAAAGCAAAACTTCCGCTTGAAAGTTTTTGTTATACAAAAAAGAGAGCATTGAAATAAAAGGCCGACCAGAAAAAAAATGATGATAAAGAAACAGCTACTAAATATTATTTAAACATTATTAAGTACAAAGAATATCATTTGCAAATATATGACTTCGTATAGAGAAAAATACAGCTGTCAGGAAAAGATAAAAAGCGTCAAAAACCATATTATACGGGCGAAGAAATTAAGGCAGAAATGGAAGAAAAGCGAAAAAAATATCTTACATTTGCTCCATACTAAAAAGCTCGAACAAGAGTACCAAAAATAATTTCTGGAAAAAGAATGATACATGGAGAGGACTAGTTCAATACAAAACTCATACCTAGAAAGTAAAAAAAGCACACAGAGTTGAAGGCTTATCACGAATATGAGACAAAATCTGAAAATATAAATTATCTCATCATGCAATCAATGCTAACACAGGACAAAAAGAAATTTAAATTCGCAAAAAAATGTTAACATAAATGTGCAAAGATCACCAATCATAATTCTAAAATTCATCTTTGGCTTTAGAATAGCATAGCTTAGGGCGAAAGTATGGCACAGGTAAGCTCTAGTTTCTAGTGGATGTGACAATGATATCTATTACAAATTCAATCATCAGAATAATGGGAAAACATTAAAAAAACAAGTAAAATAATGGATGCAAAAGTGCAAGCCAGTTTCAGAGCTGAAAGGTTCACTATTGATAAATTTGTTACAAAAAAGTCGATTTTGGCGGAGAGAGTAGCATTTAATCAAGAAGTTAGGATATATTGGCCATATGGAAATTTAAGAAGGTCGTCCCTCCACTAGAACTCAGAGATACCTTACCTTCGAAAATGGAGGTGTGGTCACCATACCACTTTCATAGATAAATTTAAGACATATGCGTTATTTTGAAAGAAACACAACTAGATTTTATTAATTATTAGCTAATTAAATAGGCAGCATATCTCCGCAACTTCATTTTGCTGAAATGTATGTTGGCAATAATTTCACTAGTCACTTTTGACCTATGACTAACCATATATTATAAATTGTCAGCTAATTATAATGACAGTATGTCTCCGAAATTAAAAGTAATAATTTTATTAACAATGTTACTTAGCAACGAACATAGTTCTTAAATTTTGAAAAAGTAGCATAAAATTTGTTGTAAATTTAATGCTAAACCCCAAAATTTATTGGGACCTTACAATGTATGTTGAAAGCTTAAATATGAATTTCCAGGTCGATCAGTAAAGCCGCCTGGGCTGTTGAGTGGATACAGAACACAAACTGACAGACAAACACAAATACCATACACCACTTTGAAAATGGAAATTTCCATAAAATATTCAAGATTACAATATTTTCTTTAACTTTTTAAATGAAAGTATTAATACAAATGTAGAGTTAATTTTTATATAAATTTAATAATGGATCTAGAAGAAAAACAGGAAATATTTTAACTACCAGATTTATATCAACAATGATTTTAAAACAGTGCTGTCGCTGATATTGTTTACATGAGTTCACAAAGAAAGAGAAAATGTCATAACATAGAAGTATCTGCTGATTATATTTTAACATTCTGCATTTGACATTCATATTTAACCAGGAAGTTATTGCTCAGAAAACTCTTTAAAAATTACGGCAAATGAGGCGTAGATTTTAACATTAAAAACAAATACGTGTGTATTGGACGAGAATGTCAAGATCTTCATTTATGGTTTTTCTTTCTCTTTTGTGCCTATCCATTTCAAATGTTGACGAACATAAAAGGCCTATGCATATTTTGTTTACTGCGGCTCTAAATAGACCCGTTGTTGTTGTTCTTCTATCTTCTTTTGTAGTATTAGTTGTAATAATTCGTGCATTTGCGGATTACTTATTATATATTCTAGGTATTTCAATTATAAGACCCCTTGATTGTAGATGTGGTCTGTCCGTAATATTTTATGTATGCTTCGTTACAGCCATATCTAGAATGGCTTGAGTTACTTTTCGGCTGCTTCTGTTATATATAAATACTTTAAAGATGTAGCAAATTAATGGTCTGACGTTTGTTTCCATATGCAGGTCATGAATTTTGAATACCTTTGGCTTCTTCCAAAATGCAGGTTCTATGGAGGTAGTTTTATTTCAGTGCAAAGCGCTGATTATTTTTAGGTCTCTGTTTTTCATTCTCTCCTTAAATATCCATTTATTTGTTGTGCTAAACCTTGTTAAATGATGATTGATATAGTATACGTAAACATCACAATTTACATCTCGGCATATTTAGACTAATACTTGAAAACTGCAAACGGATTCTCTTGTTTTTATGGCGTTTTTTAATTGAAAATATATTCGCCTATTGTGTGATATTTCCTCTTTGGCATATGCCTTTTTATATACCATAGTTAGACCCAGGATGCCTGCTTGATCAAACAATTTGACGAATTCATTATAAGTATTTTGGTTTTAGAGATTTGTACTATTTTTATTGCATTATTTTCTTTGCGACCCCGTCTGCTGTTTTATCATGCAATTTGGCAGTTATTCTCTCCTGTCGTTCCCGGCCAAATACGTTTACCAAGTATTAGTTTTTATATGATGTATGGACCGACTAGCATTTGCGAAAAGAAATAAAATATAGGACCAATCCTATCACACATCTGAAATGAAAATATAACTTACTATAGACTAATACACAATGAGGAAATTAGAATATCACGCGGTGCTATTAATATCGTTGGGTGGACTAAAAAAAGG